>MKEJ01087414.1:0-13391 GCA_001753735.1 Embelia ribes
AATTTAATTCATCGTTAATCCGTAGTTATATTAAAATAACGACGGAATTGTTCAATTTAACGACTGAATTTGGCCATCGTTAAATAGCATTTTTCTTGTAGTGTACATATATAGATGGCTCTGCTTTTGGCAACCCTGGGTCTGCTGGTTGTGGATGTATTATAAGGGATGAATGTGGTAATTTGGTTCATGATTTTTGCTTTTCCTTGGGCTCTCATACAAACACACATGCTCAAATGCAAGCTTTCTGCATGGTCTGCTGATTTGTTATGGTTTAGGCATTGATCAGATATATGTTGACACAAACTCTTTAATTTTGATAAGTTGGTTTAAAAGTATTTCATTTCCCCCTTTATAGTTGCAATCCTTGTGGAGTGATATTTTGGTTCTTTTGGATTTGGTGGCTCTAGATGTCAAGCATGAATTCAGAGAAGGAAATCAAGTAGCAAATTGTCTTGCCAAATTAGGAGCTTCTGGTCTCCAAGCTTCCTTTTCTTTCCCGAGTTCTATGCCTAGAGCTGTTGTTGGAGCTCTCAATATAGATAGAATGAGATTTTGTAATTTTAAATATCCTAATTAGTTTGTATAGTCTTGAGTTTTTTGTTATATGTTTTGTTTTCTTGGACTCTTCTGTATTATGAGTTTCCTCCCCCCTCTGATGGATGTTAATAAATTTGATATCTCTTTATTTAAAAAAAAAAAATACAGACTGTGATCCAAAAGTCTTTAAGCACTTGTGTGTGCCATAGACTCTTAATTCCGTAACAGTTCATGTGACCTCTCCCTTTCTCACTGAGACATGCATGATACCTCACTAGATTTTTCAATTCAATATGTATATGTATACATATAATATTAAATTTTGAAAATAACTCACCAACTTACAACTTATAATTATGTATTGAAACGGGTGACGGAGCCATAACTTCTAGCTTGGGGGCTGATTTCTAATATATTTGAATATAATTTGTTCATGGGAGTCGTCCAATGGAGTTTTGACAAATTTTCGAAATATATATAAATAATTTGCTGATATTTTGGGGTCAAGACCCACAGTCCCGCCTGGCTTTTCCACTAGCTGAAACTGTTCAAATTTTTATATGATTCGATCGTGCAAATTGATCCTATATTTTATTGTTAAGCTAAACTTTTTTAGCGCTCAGTCAATTGAAGAAATTCCTTTTAATAGAAATTTCAGCTGGATAAATAATTTTCATCTCTAAACCGTCTAGCATAAAAAAAAGTTTAAGTTGTAACTGGTATTAAATGTAGAAACTTTGCTCCTAAAAAGAATTTTGATATACTTTATTCTTACGAAATTAGATAACATGAAAAATCAAAGAGTAAAAATCAAAGAACATGCACGTAGGGATTTGTTGACACAGTTCGCTATTGTGATTACAGGTACCCAAGCAAAAAGTACTTTACTATATATGAGATATGAGATAGGGTCAATGTGAACAAGACAGTAGGAACTGATATATAATATTTTCAGGTTAATAACACGTATAAGTATAATCTATAAGTAAAACTATTTTATTTTTTTAAGTTCAAAAAATAGTTTGAATCATTTCTCGTTTTGTGTATGTCATCCTTTATGTAGGAGCCATGCTAATCTTCTCTATATCAATTTTATCGGATGTCTCCCAAGGGACAACAAAACTATTTTGTTGTTTAGAGTGCTGTTATGGATGAAAAGTAACCTTGAGCAACAAATTTTTTTTCCCCCCGTAACACTAAAATAAGCCGCAAATTTGAGTTGTTTATAAAATGGGTAGGGTTTGAGTTATGAGTTGATACCTCAACAGAAATTCCGAAATTGGACGGGAGCCACCATATCATGACAAGCCAATGCTAATGTACCGAACTGTTCATTTTGAGTATGTGCATAATAATCAGTAGTTGTGCTAATGACGAGTGTATTAATCAATCTTAGTTGCGCACATGAACGAATATATGAGTTTGCAAGGTAAGACTACAATCAACTCATAATTTAAAAAATTTCATTTAGTCTCTTATTTTTTAGTCTAAATTATTGTTAGAAGTGAAATTTTATACATACTTGTATGTAGAAATTTTCTACATAACACAATATATGTGCTTATATATATGAGATAGAATATTGACACGTATGATAGAGAAATCAATGTTATAATAAAAAATCACTGGCTCTCCAACGTGTCAGCACATATGTAGTGATATGAAGAAAATTGCTACATACAAGTATTTATAAAATTTCACTCCTTATTTTTTATGCAACTTTACCTCTTCTTCATAAAAAAAAATTATTATAACATTGATTTCTTTTTCATATGTGTCAATATTCTCTTTCCTATATATTAGCACATGTACTACATATAAATATGTATAAAATTTCACCCCTTATTTTTATACGACTTTAGCTCTCCTCCGTAAAAAAAAAAAAAAAGTATGCCCTTCATACTTTTTCACAATTTTTCTATAACGTTTAGCACCCCATAATCAAATTTTGAATCTGCAGCTCATTGCACGTGATAATTTTCCAAAGGATAGGGGAATTGTTACATAGTTGTAATCTTAGAATAGTGCTATTAGTTGTAATCTTAGTCCTAATATTATCAAATATTTTTTGGAGGTTATTTATCGATCAAAGTTTAATTTTTCTATACAGCTGCATATATCATACATTTGAGTCCGTTTCGTTACCAAAATCAGTATACCGACGATATAAGAAAATTACTTTTTTACCTTCCATTTTCCATCCAACCGACATTTCTCTTTCCTTGTCCCTAGAAAATCTGATACACATTTGCTTTTTGTCTCCATCCCCTTTCTTACAAGCCCAACACCAACAATAATTACTTGCACCCCCAACTGTCTTTTTCATATTTACCTCATTGCACCCTAATTACATACATACACAACTATAAAGTTATTGCATTAATATTTAATAATTAATATTACCGTGTGGTCCATGATCCTACAACAGCTACAACAATGATGTTGCTATATATTTATGAGATCGATAGGAATTTAAGGAAAAAGCCAGTGTATTTTCTAAACACTGTGTGTTGAGAAATTTAAATTTTAGAGAGAAAGAGAGAGAGAGAGAGAGAGATGATGGATTGGATGAACGGAAACGTTAATCCCCAATTAGTTACTGGGCCAGAAGATTCATTGAGCTTTCTCTACAACTGCAACTATGACTACTATCCTGGTAAGTAAAGTGTTTCAAAAGGTTGGCTCTTTTACTTGCTAGTGTGATTGTGGCTAACATTTGATCTAGTGTAATGCCTTGCCATATCATTTTCATTTGTAAGACTTGTTTCAAGCTCAATAGCTACAGCATTTTAATTAAAGTTAGTGTTAGTTATAAGCGGAATGGTGATGTATATAGTATGTAAAGAAACTATACAAAGAACTGTGTAATGACATTCAATATCTAACCACATAGATGTTCGTACTGTTTCAAACATGAATTTGCAGGTACTTAAATTAAGTTACTTGTCATTAATAATGCACATTATGTGTTCTTTATCGGAGAGAGTACTACGATTGACTTACCACATAAATATTTGCTTCAATTTCAGCAAAAAGGGTAACAAAAAGAAAAAAAAATTAATAAAAAGAAAGATGGAGAAGAAGATGTGTTATGGATCCACTACAATTTCTTTATTGTTAATGCAATAGTGTCGTGTCATTCTGAATCGAGAGATTCGATCCATATGTGACACATTCTCTTATGCTAGGTATAGAGATGAATTACCCTATGATGGAGAGAAGCGTAAGGAGTTACCGGGGAATGAGTGATGCTGAGAAGAAGAAGCGATTGACAAATGAACAATTAGAGTACCTAGAGAACAGTTTTATAGAGGACCAAAAGCTGGAGCCTGAGAGGAAGACGAAGTTGGCCCGGGAGTTGGGGCTACAGCCCAGACAGGTCGCGGTTTGGTTTCAGAATAGGCGGGCTAGGTGGAAGGCTAAGGAGCTAGAACGATCCTACGACGCTCTAAAGTGTGAATATGATGTTGTCTTCAAGGAGAAGAAGAGGCTCCAAGAAGAGGTAAATTTATAGTATTGGGACTTGTGCTTGCAATTTCAAACGTAAAAACAAATTTATCAAATTAAGAGAAAATATTGATAAATACAACTTATTTAAGGCAAAAAATATTTAAAAAGTGTGGCTTTAAATTTTAGTAGGCATATGCACAACAACTTTTTAAACAAAAAGGTACAGCAAAAGATGCCCTTAGCTTCTTGTTGAATTACCTCTATGGAGAAAAATTATTTTCGCTTAAACAAGAATTTGATGTTTGCCTCTTCTTTGTTTACTCGAAGGTGTTAGCATTGAAAATGATGTTAAGGGAACGAGCTAAAGCGAACATTCAATTTTCGAGTGGCCACACAGAGATCTCTGGTGAAGAGATGATGGAGAGCACTTCAACGGAAAATCCATGCCCTACCAAATGGCACCTACCTGGAGAAACAAACCATGACCCGCGAGATCAGATCGTTGCTCAGACCATGTACGGGCTCGATGAGTACAATTCTGTTACTCAGATGCCATCATACTGGAGCAGTGTCATGCCTTCTTATCCTTGAAGTTCAACAGCACTTTATTTTAATTTGGTTGTATTATGCAATATTTGTAACTTTTTTTTAGCTCACTAGCTACAAATAGGTGTCGTCTTTTCCAGGGTAAATCCATGCCCTAAATTTTTTTTGGTTATATGAATATTACTTTTCCATTTTTAGGACTTATTACTATGTTGTGAGAAGTACTAGAAACACATTTTCTCCAACTTTAGTTGATGGAGAAACAATTCCAGTTCTATATTATGATAATTAGAATGAGAACTTATTGTCATTGTATTTCTTGATCCAGCCTAAGGTTTTACTTTCTGGACCAAATTAATATTGATTTTCAATTAAGCAAAAATTTTGTTTGTTGCACTGCTCTCATGATCAATTCAACTAAACTATAAGTGTAACTGAACTACAACTGTGTTATTTGACGCCGGGAAAATTAACAGGGGTTGAAAAGACGACAAAAGATAAACTTTCACACGATGGAAATTTTATTAAAGATATGAGAGTATGACTAACGGTAGCCACTGAATCGAGTCCATGAAACTGACTGAGTAAGAACACCGTTGTAGTTGCCACCGATAAATCCATCGAATGACAAAAGTTACAAAGGATAACAAGAAGAAATCCATCATCTTAACAAGGCATAATCCAACTTAATTAACAAACTCAAAATATATTTCATTATCCACGTTACTAGCCCAAGGACTCAATTATTTTACAACCTCCAAGTTTAGAAAAACTATATTATGACATAAATTTTAACCAAGGTACCAAGAAGACTAAAAAATTGAAACTAATTAATAGACATGATTTTAGATAATGACCAGATAGATCGAAATGACCAAAACCGAAGATGGTTCCTAACTATGTCTTTCCACAATATTAGCGAATTTTACGAGAATATATTTTTTTAAACAAAGTACAATCTACAACTGAATCCAAAAAAAAAAAAAAAAANNGTAAACTAAGAGCATCAATAATCCACCATCTTTGAGCACCAGCAGGAAGCTTTTGATAGCTCGAATATTGCTCTATTATTCCTTTGGCCCCCTGTTTTGCCAGAAAATCTGCTACTGTTTTTCCTTCTCTGTAAACATGATGAATATGCACTTCAATAGTATCCAACAAATCTCTAATGTTTCTCCAAAGCTGAAATAGAGACCAAGGAGGAATAGATTTCCCAAAAAACCAATAAGTGAGAAGAAGAAGAGAATCACCCCTACAAATAAAGAACTCATCTCTACAGAATTATTAGAATCTTATCCTAAAAATCCTGAAAAAGCAACAAGAACTTGAGAATCTTTATCTCTAATTATCCCACCACAACCAGCTGCACTGCACCAGGGTTTTTATTTGAAGATCCATCAATATTTAACTTCAAATCATTTCCTTTTGGGGACTATCCATGAAACTAGAAAAGGTTTCTTCACTTCAATTTGGATAATATTCAGATCCAAGCTCTTTCAGGTTATCCATTCTGAGAAGGAACTAACTGTAGCAAGACAACCTCTCTCATTAGGGAAACACCAAAGCAATTTCCAAGCCTGGACCAAACCAGCCAAGCCAAAATTCCACTACTAAAAAGGTGTTCTGCAGATTCAGTTATTGCAAGATTGCAGCAATGACACTTTGAAGCTAAAGGAATTGCACACCTCTTAATATTATCATCTGTTGGAACACCGTTAAACCAAATTTTCCATATACTAAATTAAAATTCTCTTTCTTTATTGAACTCTAAAATCAAAGAATTTTTCAAAAATACCAAACTCAATATCATATCTTTTCTCAATTGAAAGAGATTCCGGAAAACTATCCTCAAATTTTTTAGCACCAACCATATATAATTAGGAGTAAATGTTATTTCTATTATATTTAATTTACTTGGGCCCACATTCCTAATTGGGCTGAGCCTATTCTAAATATATAAACTAGCTTTCAGCTTTGATCTGTTGTTGCGTAAAACACATGTACCAATTTTCCAAAAACAGATTTATAGCGAAATTTGGATAAAATATTGAAGATAGAAAAATGATGAGTTAAAAAAATGTTTGATCTTGTTACTGCCTTTACTTACTAAACTAAAAATTTACCTTTCAATTGGGATGGAAAATTTGAGATAATGTTGATTTGCCTATAACAAAAAGTTGGCCAATGAGAACATTAAGTGTTTCCCCATTTTGCAAGAGTTTTTTGTTGGGCAAGAATTTTTGGACGAAGAGATTGGTGGGAAGTATTTAGCAAGGAAGACTATTTCTCAATAAAATTATATATGTTTTTTTTTTCCAATTATAAAATTGTGCATGTTACCTAATAGTAAAGGAATTTTATACAACTAGAAATCTAAAAAACGCGATATCCAAAAGATATTTAATTCATCTGGTTGATCTTTTACTCTCATCCGTTGCAACTTCATCCATCACGGCCTTGTCCAGTCCGGGTTCAGCGTTGTCGGCTTATCACTTTAAATTAAATTTAAAAAAATATAGATAGTTACAAATTATAGAATCTAGTATAAATTCTTAAATGAAAAAGGTTTTGTTATCTTCTTATCTTTACACAATAATATTTTCCGCTGACATGATAAGAAGACAACGCTAAGTCACTTTTTAATTAAAGTGAAAATTTCTTTGTTAAAATGACAGGGGGAAAGATCCGTATACAAGATACGAGGATAACAAAATTTTTTCCATTAAAGAATTTATAATGAATTCTACAATTTGTAATTATCTATATTTCTTTGAATTTAATTTAAGGTGATAAGATGACGCCGCTGAGTCACTTTCCAATAAAGGTGAAAATTTTGTGATTTTGATTACCATATTTATAAAAATAAATAAATAATAATTAGGGAATCTCCCATTTGAAATGCGAGATGATATTTTTTACCATATTTATCTAAAATTGTTGAGCGGTTACAAGTTTTATCTGTCATTCCAATCTTCATATCTATACAAGTCAAATTGATCTCATCATTATCCTCATATTCATCCACTTCAACTCTATAAATAGAGTACAAAGCAAACTATATTAACACGTTCTACTCTCCCCTCCATTGTCACTCACGGGCGGTGGAAATGAATTCCTCTACTTGTTTTCTCTTTTTAATTGGTGCCATTTTCCTTTTGTCGCATTGTTCTTCTACAAATGCGATCTCTGTTTCGTATGACGATAGAGCGCTTTTGATCAATGGCGAAAGAAAGATTATACTCTCCGGTTCAATACATTATCCTCGCAGCACTCCTGAGGTAATTTCTTTCCCCACTTGAAAAAACTATATATCATATGTTAGAGTACTACATTTTCTTTTTGGGTTAAATGTTTTGATTGGTTTTTTTTGCTAGAATTTTTACTCCCAATATTCAAACTGTGCTATCTTGTATTCATTTGATCATAGTTTTGAACATGTTAATATACAAAGAATCGATCCCTTGGAACTTTTATGCCAATAATAATGACATGAAATGTCAAACTCTATATGTTTTGCTTGTATATATGATCTAGAAGACTAGCATTTTCACTTTTTTTTTTAATTTCAAAATGAGTTCCTTTTCGCTACCATTTTCACTTTTTAGGATTTTTTCTTAATTCGATTTGAAAAACTAACTTGGTACCATTGATTATTCGTAGATGTGGCCATCTCTGTTTAAGAAAGCGAAAGAGGGAGGTCTTAACACTATCGAGACTTATACCTTCTGGAATGCCCACGAGCCCTTGTATCGCCAGGTAAATGAATATATATGTATGTAACAAAACCTAATGATATTGAGAACAATTTTTTTACATTTCTTTGTTGAAAAGTTCTCAGTTTTATAATTTGTTTCATTTTGCAGTATGATTTTAGTGGCAACTTGGATCTCGTTCGGTACATCAAGGAAATCCAAGCTGCAGGCATGTATGCCATTTTACGGATCGGACCATATGCGTGTGCAGAATGGACCTTTGGGTAAATATCATCTTTACTAAATTTTTTAGTAATTTTACTTTTTGTTGATTTTTTATAAATAACTAATTGTTAGTAATGTATAAAAGTGGGTTCCCGGGTTGGTTGGATACTCTTCCCAACATTACATTCCGAACAAACAACGACGTGTTTAAGGTAATTTCTAGGAAGTTTTATATAAGCATGTAGTTTTTTCATTTCATTTTATTTTTTATTTGGAATCATATGTTAATTTAACTATTTTTTATATTTCTGAATTTAGAATGAGATGAAGATATTTACAACCAAGATTGTTGACATGATGAAAGCTGAAAATCTCTTTGCCTCTCAGGGAGGACCTATAATCCTCGCTCAGGTTTGCTTGCATAATATTAATCCTTTACATGTTTTCTTTTTTAAAATGATAAACTTTCGTTTCTTTTATTTTTGTTGGTCCTAAATTACCACCATGAAGATCTTTGCTCTACGAAATCGGAGTTTACATAAACGGGTGGAGTCAATAATAATTTTTTAATTTTTGTAGCCGTTAATGTAATATATTATTTTCAATATATGGTACACAAGTGACGAAAATAAAATGACTCTAGTAGCAACATGGTAATCACCATATGATAATGCTGTTATGGATTCCAGTGTAACAAACTTTTCATAATGTTCATCAGTGGCATAATTTTTTTTTTTTTTAAAGACAAAACACTGTAAATGAATAGAAATTGAATCAAAAGTTTTATTAGAATGTGTAAGATTATTGCATCACTTAATAACGTTATTCATAAGCATGTTAACATTACGTATACAATCATATTAGATTGAAAAACATTTCATCATGTCGTAAACATGTAATCATTAGTTTTTCTCAAAAAAAAAAAAAAATTAATAATAATAAATAATATTGATAATAAGGCACAAGATTTAAATGAATAAACATGCAATCGTTTAGTTTTCTGTCAAATAATATGTTTGGCTTATTGGCCGTTAATACAAGTTTTTTGAAAGTTATGTTATTAAAAAAGTATTTTTCCAAAATGTGGTATTCACGACAGACCATGAAATAACTTTAGTATTCCACTGTTCTTTTCTTGTTATAAAAAATAGAAGTACTTTTTAATGTTTTGCTGACATAATCTTTATATAAGAAAATATAAAACACAAAATGAAAATGATTAAAACATGTTATCATTAGTTATACTAGCATATAAGATTATTGTATCACTTAATAAGAGTACTAGTCCAATAATCATGTTAGTAAGTGTCAGTGTTAGTAATTTTTTTTTATTGGCAGTTAATGTAATTGTTATGAAAGTTTCATCATTAAAAATAGTTTTAAAATATGATTATGCTGATTCATACCTTTCATTTTATTTTACACTAAATCTACTTTGTTATTATGTCACTCCTAATATATTTTCCTTTATTGTTTTTTTGAAAAAAATTTAAACATAGATCGAAAATGAATATGGAAATGTAATGAGCAACTTTGGACCCGACGGGAAAACATATATCCAATGGTGCGCTGATTTGGCGCAATCCTACAATATTGGAGTGCCATGGATTATGTGCCAACAACCGAATCCGCCCGAAGGAATGGTACATACTTATAATTTTAACTCCTTATTTTTTAAAATTAATTAATTTGAAAATTTTTACAAATAAATACTCACTTTTTGCACAGATAAATACTTGCAACGGCTATTACTGCGATCAGTTTACACCCTCTCCAGGCCATCCGAAAATGTGGACAGAAAATTGGATCGGATGGTTAGTTAATCAGATTTTACGTATTTTGCTTAAGTACTCGGGTTTTTAATTAACGACTTCAAATATATGATAACTATGGTCTATTTTTTTTTTATATATTTTTTTACAGGAAATTCTTACTCCAAACGAAACTTTAGAGTAAGGAAACTTATGGAGAGCTAGTTTTGAGATTTAATTTTCCTTGTCACTGTGTATATAACGGGTACATGGGCCAAAAAGAGTTTCGAGAAACTCGGCTTAATGTACATAATGGTGAGTACTAACTTAGGATAATTAAAGTCACCATATTGAAGTTTGGTAATTAACTTAAATTTTTTTTCTAAAAATGTTGTAAGTACAAATAATTAATTAAAAAAGTACCTTGACACAAGGCCCGCAGTGCTTGAGACCCACGTCGAGAACAATGAGCTTGTGGTCGGCCTTGTTGTCTTCGATCAGCTTCTCCACGTCCTCCCTCGAGTGGAGTTGCACGACGGCGGAGTGGTTGTCGCCATAGTAAAGCACGTCTCCCATGAGCTGGTCGGGGTTTATACCTTCCTCTTCGTGAATCTTTTCCATGCTTTTGTAGAAGCTAAAATGCGGGACTTGCTCAATGTTTTCTCGCTTGCAGAGTTCCTTGGTTTTTTCGGATTCGTCGCCCATCACCTGTTGAAATCGCCCAACAAAAGATTAACGGATATACTTTGGGGACACGCTTAGCCATATTGCTATTTTTCATTTTTAACGCTTCTAAGAATTAAAAGCAAAAGAGGGAATGGCAATGTTTTTGGCATATTTATCGAAAGCAAAGGCTGCCCCTTTGCCTTAGAAATCCAAAAAGCCTGGATTTAGTTTTTTTTTTTTTTTTGGTGGTATATAACATGCGTTTTTAAACGTATTGGAAAAATCTGAGTCATTAGATTTAAGAGGAAAAGGTTGTAGCCTTAGTCTTTGTTTAGCTGTCTATTTGTGTTTCCGGTGTCCTAAAACCACATTGAATTATGAATATGTGTGACCGTAAACTGATATAGTGATGATATGCATTGCAAGAGACGATGTCATCGCATTTGTTTGGTGCAAAAAATTAAAAATATATATATATTAACAATACCAAATTTTAATATGGTTCGATCAGTTTTACATATGTCCATCAAGGGAAGACAAATTTTATTATAAATCACTCAAAGAGAGTGCAAAAATATCCTCACAATTTTTGTCAATCACTCACAACTCTCTTGCTAACAAAAAAAAAACTCAGAGCAAATATTGTTAGCTCTTTTTTTGTTTTTTGTGCTCCTTTTTGGCATATTTTGTTACTTCATACTTGCACCTATTTATATGGGGCATGAATCATCCAATCCTCACACCATATGAATCCATGCATTTCACCGATTAGGTGTGGACACTTTAATGGTGAAATTAAACCACGTTACACCAGCAGCATTTACCGTGTAAATTGCAGGAAGTTTTTTTATACGAGAGTATTGTGTTTTGAGTACAAAATTACTATAAATGAATGAAGAATAAATTAATATAATTAATTTTAATTAAAAATAAATCAAAAGTGTTGGTAACAAATTGTTCTCAATGTCGTAGTAATCTAACCTAAAAATACAATTGTTCTGGTAAATTACAACAAAAAAAAAACTGTAGGGAGAAAACTTCCAGCAAACATGCTCATCCTAGTCAATTTCCCACAAGAAGATCAAGCATATGCAAGGGCGGAGCCAGAAAATAAATAAGTTATACGTTTTTCTTTTGTCAAGTGTGTAGTATCATAATTAGCAAAAGAAATAAAAATATAAATTAGATATGAAGGAAAGTAATTGGGAAATCTAGAACCTTACTTCCAACTAAATTTGCTTTTAATGACAAATAAATCGGCAAGCAATCCTTACTATCTAATAATTTGTCATTTCACGATAAAAATTTACGTGAAATTATGGGATAATAGTCTCACAAACTAATTGACATAATCATAGAGATTATAGAAATTTTTTTTACCAAATTTATCAAATTATTCTCATACTCCTGATTTTCCGGTCCTGGCACCTGATTTGTTATATACTTCCCAGACCCCGCACTGTATGATATATATATATATATATATGTATGCAAAACGTGAATAATTACCAGCAAGAACTCCACGTCGTTGCAGGTGCGGCTCAGTTGGACCATAAAGGGGTATATATTTTTGCTGCGGGTACTATGGCTAGCCGCGTACTCCACCACGACTAGCTTGTTCTTGGCCGATCGAAGCGCCTCGTCGAAATCCTCTACACCATGCACTTGTTTCACCCTCTCGTCGCTCTTCGGCTTCGTGGCCTTAGGCGCCGCGGTGGCCTTGGTCACAATTAAATTGTTACTTCTAGTTCTTGTAACAAACTTTGCCACATATTTTCCATGTTTATGACAAAAACATGTGGGAAAATTGGGAGTAATTTTGGTAGTGTAAAAAGAGAGACTTGGAAAGGGTTTAGCTAGGAAGTTTGAGAAAGTAGCCATTTAGAGAAAGAGATTTAGAAATTGGGAATAGAGAATTAGGGGATTAGTTTGGAGAGATTGATTTATTTATTTTGAAAGAGGGGAAGAGTAAAGAAAATCATTGAAGATATATTAGTTGATTGGAGATCATATCCACATGTTATGTTTGTGGTGCATATTATCCATAACTAGATTTTTCATATATATTTTGTCAGTGTGTAGCTATTTTATTCCCCTACATAATTGGAAATGTCTTACACTAGCCTTTTTTGCCATCATTTAATATCAGTAAATAAATTCCTATTTTTTCACTCCAATCCCTTTGACATAGTAGCTTACCCAAGAATAATTCAAAAAACTACTCACATGTAAGGAATGGATCGGAGAATATATGTTTTGACATATTTTTTGATACGATATTAATTGTTGGATCTGCAATGATCAAAATATATTAATTTCAATTCTGTCATCCGTTGAATTGTGTGATCATTCCCTCTTTAAGTCGATAGCGGGTAATTCATAAATTATTGTATTGATTTATGTAGATGATATTTTGATTACTTGTAATGATTCCAGTAGTATTTCTAGTGCAAAAAATTATTGTTTGATCGATTTCATATGAAGAACTCGGAGAAGTTCGCTCGGACATATAATGGGATCT
>MKEJ01087424.1:0-10748 GCA_001753735.1 Embelia ribes
ACTAGACCCGAACTAGAAGTGTTGGTGAGCCAAATCATGTATATCTTGGTGTTCATTTTTGTTTCTGCACTTATTTTTATGGTTGATTCTTATGAGTATTATTAAAATAGTGTCCCATTCATGGCGTATTTGCATCATATTTATAAGGGAATAATTCAACAACTGTTTATAACTGATTTTCGAATATAGATGCTCAGATCTCTGTCCAAATTAATTCAATAGTTGTTATCTGCTTGGTGTTGAAACTGTTATGCCGCCAATCTTTAATTCATATATTTTTGCCAATAGATGAGTGTATTCTTATCAATTCCTACTAATCGATATTGTCACCAATCGTGTTTGTTCATATGCGCTTGCTCGCATCTGGGCATCTGCTTGTTTATTCTGGCGGTGAGCTCATCAATCTACAAGTGAATGACACCTTAGTCACTATTGTTTGAACCGCATACTTTTAATTCACGCACTAGTAACCCATAATGTTTAGAAATGACAAGTTGGTCCACAATTTTAAAAAGAGCAATGTCGAATTCGCAATTTGCTTGTTACCCGTAATCGGACATAATCCCACCAAAAAAAAGTATACCCTATCCAACCTGATAGCCCAACACTATCCATGCTTGACCTTACCCACCAAGCACTGGATAGGGTAACAAATTTAATCCTTATACTCGTGTAACAACCTGATACCCAATCCGACCTATCAAATCCGACCTATCCGAACACGAAAATGCATAGCAAGTAGTTAATATGCATGCATATATAAGAGTTATGTAAATATATTAGTTATATGTATACGAATCGTACAAATCTATATAATCATATATTAATTTATAATCTGATTTTGTTATATAACCATACTTTGTTATAAGTTAAAATCAAAATTTAAATATAATTTCATGTTAAAACATAAAAGTACAATTTTTAGTTCAAGTGTTGAACATTTTTTTCTTCCAATACACGTGTCAAAGTTTTTAATGGTCTAATATTATAAAAATTTATACTATATTAACTTTTAATAAACAAAAAACTAAGACATGTTTAAAGCGAAAAAAACTTAAAATGTTGAACAAAAATATAATAGAATAATAGGGTAAATCCAATCCAAGTCGACCCAATATCCGAAGTTACCCGCAAGAGGGAGGATAGAATAAGATATGGACATACTTTTTTTCCCTTCTTACTTGATCCGACTCGAAAAATTGTCTTGTTGGAAGATATTGATAACCCAACTTACTTGAAACTTACCGGATCAGATGGGTTAGGTTAAATCGTGACCCACCACATTATATGATTTGTACAATCATCTACTTGATTATATTAGATGCGCAAAGTATTTTTTTTAAATAAATTAGTGCACTTGAATAAACTACATAGCGATTTGTACACTTTGAATATAACAATAGGGGTGAAAGTTATTGTATACCTAAAAGAGATATATATATATTTGGTCCCATTTCTTAGTATTTTTGTAGTTCAAAATTGATTTTGTTCGCATGACTTTCTTTCTTAGCCACCTGTGGTTGCTTGTAGGTCTTTATTTGTAACCGTTGTGTTATGAACATAAGATGATTTAAAAAAAAAAAAATCATAGTAGGATACAATACCGAAACTAATGATCACACTAATACTTCTTGTTATGTGAAAAAAACAAACACGGAATAATTAATATAATTTTCATCATTTGGGATTAACTTCAGTTGATATCAAGGATTAATTCAGTCAAGTTAATCAAAATTAAACCTAATATTGTTATAATAAAAACTGTTAGGACCAATTAGCATTGTCATTGATACCGAGGAAATTAGATTTTCTCATTTAATTTTTATATTTTATTATCTAAATTCATTTAAAATTTTCAAAAACTCATTACCAAAAAGTCATTTCCCTTACTATAAATTCATATTTTCAAAATTTTCCACCCATATCATCCTATTAAATTTGTAAAAAAAAAAAAATATTAAAATAATTATATATCATATAATAAAATGCTATAAAAATGTATTTTCCTGAATTTTAACCATTGTATTACAGCTTTTGTTAAAAAAAATATTATTTACAAAAAAAATTATAAATAATAATTTTTTCAATAAAAAAATTATTTTAGTATTTTCCGAAAAACAAAAAAAAAAAATTAATAAAAAAATTGTGAATACCATATCTCTTGAAAAATAAAAAGACTTTTTGAATAAACAAAAGAGAAAAATCACAGGAACAGACTAAACAACCCATCTGAAGAACAATTCTATCACTTCATACACTCTCTATATCATCTCTGAATCTCATAAAAATGTCACGGCGGAGCCACACGACGGAGATATGTTGCATCGCCGGCGAAGATCTGTCCGACGTGGGCGCGGGAAAGGAGAGCTGGCTGGTGGACAACCCTAACCTCCTCACCGCCCTCGACACGCGCTCACTCGCCATCGCGAACCGGTCCACAGTCCTGATCCTGGACCTGAACCGGCCCGGCCGGGTCAAGATCCGGCCCGACCTCTCCCCGATCGAGGCCGAGTTTGTGTCCGCGGTCGAGTGGCTGGTGTTTGGCGACACGCGCGTGCTCGTGGTTGGGACTTCGGTTGGGTATCTGTTGGTTTATTCGGTTGACGGTGATCTCATTCATAAGCAGGTTAATTTGTTACCAATTTTTATTTGTTTATTAGTGTAATATTTATGTACAAATTGTTGCATTGATTTAGAGCTCAATGCTAATACCGTTCGAAATTAGGTCACGAGATCGTTGAACAGGAGTAAGAGCGAGAGCGTGAGCGTGAGCATGGGAGCAAAGTAGAACTTTTTGTCATTTGTGGATCACTCGTATAAAAGCATTAATTTGCAAAAAGGGGTTATACTATAGTTATAATTGATAAATACTCTCCATTGAGGTTTTAGGTGACGTAGGTTCGAAATAGAGATGGATACTATGTGAAAATAAGAAACCGGAAGATTAAGAGAAAGGTAATGACAATATAATAAATAATTGAAAAAACAATTTACAACTTTGTTTGGAAGTTAGAAAGCTATGATAAGAAATTACATGTAATTACAAAGATGATTATATATTATAAACAAAATAATTTTGGTGATATTATGAAAATAAGAAGATTTTGAAGTTTTGAATTTCTTCGCAATGGTGCTTCCGAAAATTGTTCTCTGAGTCGAGCAATACGGGTACCAACTGAACCATTCATCACTCAGTACCGTGTTTCTTTATTACCATGTTATTTATGCATCAGCATAAATAGATTCAAATTCAAGTGTTGCAACTAAATTCGTGGAATTGACTGTCTTGGTGAAAGCATTAGTATTCATTCATTATTTATTTATTTATTTATAATAATTAAAATGTTAACCGGTTGATGTAGTATACAGTTTTTAAAATTAATTTCAATAATAATTTAGAAGAAGAGGCTTTATATCGACATGCTTTCGGGTTGTGAGTTATTAGCATTTCAATAAAAACGGTATGAAATAACCTTCCCAACATTATCATGAATACAAAGTTTGATCAAAAGACATATCATGGTTTTTATTATATTTATTTTTGTGAAAATAAAATACATATCTTGGTTCGTGTTAGAAATAGGAAAAAAAAAAGCTCAGAAGAATAAGTAAAAATCAAGGGAGATATTGGCGGGGCAGAACTACTAACTTACTAAGAAGGCCTACAGCCACTCTCTATAATTTTTTTGGCTACTAAATTTTAAGTGTAAAATTTTTTTTTTGTCATTTAGTACTAAAATTTCAGTGTGAATTTTTTTTCATATAGTTTCATCCATCTCCTTAAATTTGATGCTTATACATCCTAACTCCGCCATGGGATATTGGATTTGCGGTTGAAATTAGAATTCTCCAAATGTTACTAGTTTTGGAATATTACTTCTCCGGAAATATTGAACACTAAGAAAGCTGTACGCTACTGAATTTCGTGAAGACAAATTTTAAAAATTCAATGGTAAAATAAATTAGGATAGCTAGAAAATATTTTCATTTTGGAGTCTATAAATTCTCTTTGCCCTTGAGGTAATTTGATTGAAATATAAAAATCAGTATGATTAAAATTTCCTTTAACACTACTATATTTGTGCAAACCTTAGCTACTAATGGTCATAAAGAAGAATACGTATATGTATATAATTAGTATATATCTTCTTATCTATATAAAGTGTTGCTCTAATTATATTCCATCTAATTGCGATTTCTATCTTCCAACTGCTGAAAATATGTCCCATTAAATTAAAAATTAAAAATATTAAGATTTACCATAATGCAAATAATTAAAATTATATACATATATATCAACTTATATAGCATAAGTTATTAAAATTGAATTTCCTGTAAGATCATGCACAATCCCAAAATATACATATATATTATTACATAACTATAAAATAACTTATAATTAAAAAATTATTAAAATTATATTTGAGAATCAACATATTTTTAGAAAATAAATATTTTTATAAATTAATTTCTACCAATATAAGATTCTCAATAAATTTTCAAAATATTATCCTAATCAATATTAATTTTTTAAAATATTATAATAATTAGATTTTTGAATACCTAAAATTAACCTAAATAGAAATTATTTTTTGATAAAAACATTATCATAGTATATAATCTACTTTCATAAAATAATTAAAATTAATATATACATATATAAAAAAAGATAATACACAAGTGCATCTTATCTCATCCCTTTGTTTTGTAATTTTCTCCTCCTCAAACTCAATTTTCTCTCAGCCGGAAAGGAAAGCATGGAAGAATTTGAGTCAGCAGCATTCATGCAAGCAGTTGAAGACAGGCCCAAACCCTCGGCGATAGAAGCCGAAGGCATCCCATTGATCGATCTCTCTCCTCTCGACTCTGAAAAAATCGCCGGTCTTGTAGCTGAAATCGGCGATGCTTGCGAAAAATGGGGATTTTTTCAGGCAGACTCACACATAAATACACTTTTTCAAAATTTTAGCTTTCTACTAACTAACAATTCACCTCAATCTTATCCGAATATGCATTTTTAAGATTGCTTTTAAAAATAGCTATTGAGTTTGCTTTGAAAAATTGTTTTAATTTGTTCTTTCAGTAATTACTATGATATCCTCGATTATATCTTTTATATTTTTAGTACATACCTATTTTTATTTTTTTAAATTAAAAAATACTATTATTATTATTATTTTTTAATATTTGTTATTTTCGTCGGCAACAGGGTTAGTATCTCACACCCACGATAATTCCCTATACGGACCAGGATCAGCCTAACAAAGTTAGTCGGTATAGTGCGGCACATGTGAATCGAAATATCCACCTCAAGCTTGAAATCATAAGTACCGATTATTCGACTATTAGACCGACCTCTTAGTGTTAAAAAATACTATCTTACCAAATACTATATTATTTATTAAAGTAACTTTTAAACTTTATTTAATAAACATTGGTATTATGCCCGTTTTCATAATTAATTTTCAAAAATGATTTTGTAAAAATGATTTTAACGAGCACAGCCATTCGAAAACTAGGCATGCAAGTGATATCTTATGCACTATTGTTAACGTTGAAAAGCAAGAGAAACTGAATATTATAGCATATACAAATTGATATTAAGAATCAAGGCATGGGATTGGCATATCAAGTCTAGAATAACCATGTTTGCTCATTATTTGCTCTTTTTAATATCTTTATATCGTATTTATTGGAGTCACATCTCTAGTAATTATTTTCTAACATCATGAAGGTCTCAATCCTCACCATTTTTTTTGAAGTATGAAATTTTTACTAATTTCTACACTGGGGTATGTAGTAAAATATGTTACACAAGTTTTACAAAAGAGATAAATTTCTTTATCTTTATCTGTTTATTATAGTTCTTGACTGCTTGTGTCTTGTTTGAGACACTAGTTATCTGTACAAGTGTTGTTTTATTCTTTAAACTTTTCCCCCTAAATTACAAGTTTGTATTCTGACAATGGTTTCTGAAATGGTGAAGATGTTTTTAGGTGATCAACCACGGTGTTCCGTTAGAGTGTCGAGAGAAGATCGAGCAAGCGTCGAGGGAGTTTTTCAGGCAGGGGAAGGATGAGAAAGGGAAGGTGAGGAGAAACTTGGAGAACCCGATGGGTTACTACGACGGAGAGCACACGAAGAATGTTAGGGACTGGAAGGAGGTTTTGGATCTCTTAGCAGAGGAACCGACTGCCATCACAACCTTTCACGAGGAGGACGAAGAGGGCATCAGGTTGCTTTATAATCAGTGGCCTCAATCGCCTCCTAATTTCAGGTTTATTTCCATGAGATTAATTTGTTCATGTTGTTCCCTAGTTTTATGTTTAAGCGAGTTCTAGTATGGTAGACAAAGACGGCCACAAAAAGTAGCGGATGCAGAATTTTGAGCATAGTAATAAATTATCGAAACAATTTTTGTTGTATGTAAAGATGTCATTAGATTAACTTCTTAGCTACAACTTTAAACTGAATGTATTCAGCTTTTTCCTTGGCTGGGAAAAAATTGGCATTTTGCTCAGAAGTTGCGCCAAACAATTCACTATATGTGTTACCATTGTACTTGTTACTCATATACCAGTAACAACTTCGTGATCGAGAGTGTGGACTCCGATCAATAATAGCTTTTCTTTTTTTGAGCATAAAAGAAATGGATACAAATATGAATTTATATATTTTTCCTGATATATCGCCAGGGAGGCATGTGAAGAACACACAAGGGAAATGGAGAAGCTATCACACAAGCTATTGGAACTAATCTCCCTCAGCTTAGGCCTTCCTGCAAATAGATTCAGAAGCTATTTCAAAGACCAGGTGAGCCTTATGAGGCTCAATTACTATCCAGTTTGCCCGTTTCCTCACCTCGCGCTGGGCGTTGGCCGTCACAAGGATGAGGGTGCCTTAACCGTGTTGGCTCAGGATGATGTGGGAGGGTTAGAAGTGAAGAGAAAATCCGATGGGGAATGGGTTCGAGTTAAGCCTACCCCGAATGCTTACATAGTCAATGTTGGCGACGTTATTCAGGTAACCCTCATCCTCAGATGATTTCATTTGTTTTCCAAAATATTTTCCGAAAAATTTCTTGAATTGATTAACTAAGTAATTATCTTTCATAACAAATAAGAAAGAATGGTGCTCACGGGCTCCCTGAAGATGCTATTATATATGTACCTTCGAAAATATGGTTTTTTTTCCATATTAATTTTCCCCACAAGATTTAATACTTTTGTCTATTTCTATTTCTAAAGGTATGGAGCAACGATAAGTACGAGAGCGTCGAGCACAGGGTGATGGTGAACTCCGAGAGGGAGAGGTTTTCCATCCCTTTCTTCTTCAACCCGGCACACTACACCATGGTTGAGCCTATCGAGGAGCTGATAAACGAGAAAACCCCGAAAAAATACAAGCCATTTAACTGGGGAAAATTTATTGGTGCCAGATTCGTAAGTAATTTCAAGAAACAGGATGTTGAATACCTCCAAATCTACCACTTTCGAATTCCCGAGTAATTTTCTGTTTTAGGAAAATTGCAACCCTCGTGTAAAATATTCGCCTAAGTCCCACCTTACACGCTCTTGAGCATCAATTTTTACGGCATTGGTTAAGGGGCAAAATTGAATGTGATGCATAAGATTAGAGATCGAGTGAAAAGTTGATAGTTTGGGGTGAAGTGTGGATGGCGTGATTTTATGTGGGGGACACTGTAATTTATCGTAGTTTGTTTTTAGTTGCACAAAATAATAATTGCAATAATAATAATAATAACAATAACAAGAAGAAACAATATAATAAATAACAAGAAGAAACAATATATGATGTTGTAGCCGTGTCTTGGCTGGGCTTCTAAATTGTAATGGTATGATATGTATTGTTATTGTATCATGGATTATAACAGAAGTTCAAAACTTGTAATATGTAGTCGTTTGTGTGTTTCAATTATTCAGTCATTTGTATTCTTCTTGTTCAATTTTCAACATTATTTAAAAAGGGCGATTCAATCGGTACATTATTAATTTTTTTGTTTCTCTTTGCCAAAGACACCGTTTTATGCCATACCTATAATGCTGTTAGCACCGTGTTAATTAAATTGATTTTTTTTTAATTATCGGTGCCATCATTTTTTCCTTAAGAACATTACATTAAAGTTACTAAGATACCCAAAATTTTTAAATTCCCAAACACTTCATCTTTTTCGTATGAACTATTTCTCTCTCTAAACCTAAAATCACATCTTAAACCTAGTTTATAACACTATTCTATTCAATCTAAACACTATTAACCTATCTAATATGTACATTAAATCATGTTTAGAGCACTTTAATAAAGATTTGAAGATTAATGGACCTATCAATAGAATATATTAAGTTGTCTTCTCAATTTTCATAGTCAAAGGTATGTCTTCCATTACAACTTATTAGACATGTAATATGTGAATATATTTGTAAAAAACATGGTCGAAATTGCTTGTTTTTGGTAAAAAAGCTAAAATCGTATTTAGAAAGATTCCTAATCTTCAAGATTTATGTGCATATTTCGACTTCCATAAGGTCGAAGTTTTTATTTATCAATATCGACTTTAGTAAAGACAAAATGTATTAAACTCCTTAATATACACTATTAAGTTAACTTATATTCGACTTTATAATAGTCGAAATAATAGAAAATTTTCGGACATGCTACAGTCGAATTATATATTAAAAGAAGTTGAAACATTTTGCAATGTTCATTGAGTACTAAAATACAGAAGTCGAAACTCTATAAACTTTTCGACTTTACCAAGATCGAAAGTACGGATTTAATAATTTATTATTTTTTTCTTTTCTCACATACTGATTTAATAATATAGGATGGTGATCAATTGAGATCAAATGAGGAAGAACGAATATTTAAAATGGGAATGGAAATGGATTTGGAGGAGAAGCATCAAGTTGGGGTAATTCTATTTTTGCAAATACCATTCCAATTCCTTTTTTTTTTTTTTTGGTTTATTGCAAATAATTATTTTTATTATTAATATTATTTCAATTTATACATGATATGGATATGCTCATTGCTGAGAACGAACAAGTACAAGAAGATGAAAAAACGAAAAAGTTAATGAAGAAGAAAAAGAAAGCATTGAGCCTGAGAAAGTCGTAAGAAATTTTTTTGAATGCAAAAAGATTGTTAAAACTAGAGAATTAGAAGTCATATCTCCCAATCTGGTTGATGTGTCTAGAGAATTTATCACTTACGAGGTGCGTTAAATTATCCATAT
This sequence comes from Embelia ribes, assembly GCA_001753735.1. Classification (NCBI taxonomy): domain Eukaryota; kingdom Viridiplantae; phylum Streptophyta; class Magnoliopsida; order Ericales; family Primulaceae; genus Embelia; species Embelia ribes. The sequence continues at coordinate 9,257 of MKEJ01087424.1, forward strand.
AGGTTTTGGCCTATTGTTTTTGTCGATCTACCTTAATTTACGTATTTTGATTAAATTTGAAATATTTTTGTTAGGCATTCACGACTATTAAGAATGCAACTGAGTGGATAAAAAAATGGGGGAAATGATAGTAGTAGTTATAGTGAAATTGACATCGAATTATGGCAAAAATCGCACACCATCTATATACTTTGCATGTGAACGTAGTGGAATACAATGTAGCCACGTTAAAGGTGGTGTTTACATTAAAAAGTATCTTGTTTCATCTTTAAGAAAGTCAAAACTTATGAGTATACTCGTCTTTATTAAAGTTGAAATAATGTTTAGAAAAGTCAGAGCACTGATATTTTAATATCTTGTTTCGACTATAAGAAGGTCGAAAATTTGGAGTTTACTCAACTTTCTTAAAGTTGAAAGTCACAATTTCACTATGTTTTCATTATATTCAATACTAACATAATTTTTTCATTCCACAAAATTTTCAACACAAACAAACACATAAATTAAACACAATTGCCAATTACAAATGTCACATGCGTCATTAACAAGATTGACAACTTTCATAACACACTAACCAAAAAGTACGTACACAATAAATATAAATTAAATCAATAAACCTGATGCGCTACAAAAACTAACCACCAAACTACAAATGAGCTAAAAATAACACACTCTATTTCTTATTCCTTTTGGCTCCTTGCGTAGCTTTCTCCTTCCCTTTCTTGCCCCACGGACTTGCCTTCCTTTTACATCCCCTGGATGATCCATCGGATTCTTTTTCTCCTTCTCCGTCTCCATCTCATTCTCCTCCTCGTAGTAAGCCGAATACACTTTTAATCGTGTTCCATATCTGTTCCTTTGTAGTTTTACACTTATTCTTTACCAATTTGTCCAATAACTGCACAATATTGGTCTTGGCTTCGTCCTGAAAGAAAATGCAAAATTTTATGACACTAAAACCATTGGGATCATGCACGTGTACAACTACGATACTAAATAACTATTATACTTCCACAGTTGGGATGGATGAATGGTTATGTGAGTTATATCACTCTTCATAATCTGCAGTGCATTCACCCTTAGTTTTCATACGATCACTGCGATCATGCACGTGTACAACATGGTTCCGATACGTCACAAAATCACCTGCCCTGGTTGTATATTTATCAGTGTATGATCTTGATTTCTCCCCCCATTTTGCTTTCTTTGGAGCGATTGGAAAACCCGGTATGCCCTGGATGTGACCAAATTGTTAGATAATGTGTTCGGGGTGATACGGTTCGGCAATATCATCCAGATTAGGAAACCCATAAACCAAACAATCTAGTCTTGGGAGGCAACCACTTCACGATAAGGCGTCCAATTAACCTGCAACACAAATGATATAAGTCATTCACATTTAATGTCGCGCCCCCAAATCCCAAGCACCCGGGACCCAGGGTTGCGAGGTGAAACACCAACACAAACACCCAAAACATACAACCACTAACCA
>MKEJ01087431.1:0-10448 GCA_001753735.1 Embelia ribes
CGCAGGGAAGGGGACAGTGGGTGGCAACTGCCAGGAGAGTGGGGGAGTAGTGGGTGGCAGCTGCGGCGGCTGCGATGGAGATGGGGGAGTATTGAGGCTGCGGCGGAGGTGGATGATTGAAAGAGATTTTTTTTTTTCGGTTAGGGGAGCTAAGCTCAATCTGTGAGAGAGAGAAAAGAAAGAGAGGGAAAGAGAGAGACTTTTATATAATATATACATATTTATTTTAAATATTTTTAGTAAAAGACCAAAATGTCTTTGTCATGTGGAACTAATGGAAAAATTAATAGATATCATGACAGATTTGCTAACTTAGACCAATTTTGATAGGTTGAAGTTTAATAATTGGATTTTGCTGAAGCATTGATGTATTAAAAGAGAATTTGCCCATGCTAAGACGTGGGGTATGGTTTGATGAGTAAACTAATGGCTTATGAACACTATATATTAATAGAGAGATTGGAACCTTAATTAACGAACACTTGATAAGTAATCAAAAGGTACATATGGGATGTACCTATTTGATTACGATTTGACCTTGTTTGATTAAGAATTAGGATATGAGCATCAAAGATTACAGAACTTTGTTTAAGCATGGAATGAGAAAGTCAAGAAATAGTATACTTTTAAAAACCATTAAATAATGAATAGAAAAATTTAACCTGAACTTATGATGAATAATCTTAACTCTACGTGTGGAGCATTTTTGGATGCATTAGCTTTGTGATATATGGACTTTGTTGCGTTGTCTATTAAGACTTACTATACAACGGATATAAATACCCAAAAAGTGATCTCTATTTATATGTTTATTATGTGTTAGAGTTATGAGATATGAGTATGAGTGCGCGTTGGGAAATACAATTTTATTCAATGACCTTAATTGGTCCCAAATCTTAGACGGGCTTCTGGTAAGTTTTTTGAAATAAAATATGGATTATTTAGCACATTAAATAGATTCAGTAATTGGACCCCTTACGTTTTTGCTTTTTGGTTTGCCTCAAGCGAGGTTTTGGGTGGGAAAAGCTACTCAACCTAAAAATTTTATGCATAAAATATCGGGGTATTGGGTTATTGAGTTGTGTATTTCCCTACATGAAGTCGTAACCCTGAGGTATGCGTCTTCGAGTAAGTAAGATTTGAGTATAGAGTCGCGGATTATGTGTTCCCACATTAATGTGTTTTCTTTGAATTTCAAAATACATGTTTCCAAACTTGGTGTGAACTCTTTGTAATCAAACCCTTAAAATCAAGGGTTAAGTAAGCTTATGTAAGCTGTTATGTGATGCAGTTAGCCTAAGAGAAATAAACGATCACTCGTATTATAACGAACCAAATTCTGAAGAATCTAAGACGTTAACTTATCAAGTTGTTTAACGTTATCAAATATGTACATATATCTAAACAAATCATAATTTCAAGAAAAATCGTCAAAATATAGAGTTCATCCCTTATTCTCCACTAAACAAACGGACCATAGTTACTGAACAAAAGGCCTAAAAATGATATAAAAAAATGCGAGAAAATTGGAAAACGATATGTCTAATATGAAGTCCATGTCTACTGAGAGATCTATCTCAGCAACCAATTGCTTCTGCTTCTAATTCCCTGGTTGCATGGATGCATTTCCTATAAAGTCTAGTAGGAATTTAGACTCACGTACGTTTAAGTAAAACAAGTAGTACATCAGTTGCCTAAATGACTTGCAAATTAAGGGTTGGCACAAGTATATGCAAACATAGCAGATAAACATGTATAACAAGAGTTACTAACAAGAAACTAGTACAAATTTGATCAAGCAAGTAACCAAATTGTGCAAGCACAATTCCAACAACGATTCAAGTAGAAAGGTGGGACTAGTATCTCTCGAAGGTTTTGAGGCTTCTGCTCACTTCAACTATAATCGACGCATCTTGTGCGACGTAAATCATAGGTCCGACTTTAAGGTGCACTAACACCTAGACTTATCGAAGGTCTCTATCTCTACGTAGGTTTCCCGGCTCTCATAGTGGCGGTGTATATCCCTAAGCTTATCTTGCTCCCCGAATAGTTAAAATCCCGAAGATTTTTCTCTGAAAAAGTGGATACTAATACCCAAAAAAGAAATCAAAAGACTAAAATACTATCATTGTAATGATAATGAAATGAGATCCAGTGTTCATAATATTCATACTTTTAAAACTCTCGCATAGTAAACTTTGACTATTCGAGTAGCATACTTTTAAAATTTTATAAAAGGTATATTTTTATTCCTCAAATTTACATGCCTAAATTCTCAAATTTTCCTCAAATACTCTCCGATTTTTACAACGAGAATTTACAATTACAAAAATATAAGCATGAATAGCCAATGAATACCATGAATTTTCTCACATGATAATAACGCCACTAGTAATGCCGTGATAATATTGTAATAACAATATTCATATCTCGCTATGCCATATCATAATATTGATGAAACAATATAATGCCATGTAATATGCTATAATACAATTAATGAAATGATTTTTATAGCCTCGAAAATATTCAGATCTTATGCCACGTCAATTTCTAAAATAGTAGCACCAATAATTTGTGCATATATAATGCTACATTATAGCATATGAGATTTATCAAATATAAATCTATATACAGCAACAACAAAAATAATATATATATTTAGGATAAAACATATCAATACATGTCGATACACACATACCCTCATAATTAAATTACTATTTGTAATCTACTTGTACCTTATGCGCTTACAAACTATCCGAATGAATTTGTAAGTCTTATCTCGAAAACCCCTTTCAAAGCCTCGGGATTGATCTAACAAATGGATCCGAATAAAAGGGATCCTATACAAAAAGATGAACTACGAGATGAGAAGAAAAAGAAGTACAAGTTTAATTAGATATACCCGAGAGGCACAAATATCGAAAAAAATGAACGAAAGAAAGAGGAAGCGAAAGTTACGTCAAATTGTAACTTAAGTAACGTAGACTCCAAAAATGCAAAAATATTGCACTATCGCTATCCCGAGCTAGATGAACAAGTGGCTACGAGATTTGAGTTTCCAAATTACCCCCAATCCCCCGCTCCCCTTCTCTCTCTCTATGGATTTTTTATAAAGGTAAAGTTTGACTTACTTTTTTAGGTTAAAAAATACTTTATGCACATTGATACGTCCGACGACCAAGTCCAACGATCCTGAGTAGGTTTTTCGATGCCTGTCTGCCGATGGGTACCCTTTGGACACACCGAGGACACAGGGGAGAAGTTAGTCAAATTTTTAACTTTTGGCCAAAATGTGACTCCCAGAAACGTGTGGTCCAACACCTTGTCCAATGCCTCCGACTCGTCGGACAATCTCCAGACAAGACAAAAAGGGAAAGGTTTGACTAAGGCCTAAAAAAACACTTAGCCAAAGTAACTCATTGCCAATGCTCTACAACAATAACAATTACTCCACGTAAATATTAATCCACTGCAACAAAGGATATATAATGTCCATGAACAAGATACTATAATAACAAATAATATTCACGAAGCTACGAATGCAAGTAACGACAATAAATAATATCATTAAAATCAATTAACAATATTATTTAGATTCGCAAAAAATTCATATGCAATCTCCGGGAAATTAAACTAATCTTATTGTTCTATTCACAGGGAAGCATTAACCAATAAATAAATAGTACAAGAAAAATCATCAATCATTAGGCATAAACTGTTCATAATCGCAAGAAATTGAATTGCTTCGTTAAACCTAATCAATTTATTGAGTTCAATGTATAAGCCAATTTAAATAGGGCTTTTTAGTTATTGGATAGCATGCATTATTCATGTCTAAACCAAGCATCAAAAATAATTCATCAAGATTGAAAGCATACAACCAAGAAAGTCAATTAAAACTGAAACCCCAAAACATGTATTTGCAATTCCTACCTCTGCATTGTTTGAAAGGAAATCCGTTCTAGCGGTGAGTAATAGGGAGAGAGAGTGTGTATATCTCTATATGTATGCGCATGTTTATAGTGGAGAGAGATTTTGATCGAGATAGATAACATCTCAATCTAATTAAATTTGGTATTTTTGGAGAGATGGTTCTTTTGATCCCGGGTTTTCCGATGTCTATTACAAACAATTTGGGTTAGAGAGAGAGAGAGAGAGGCGCGTGAGGATTGAGATGTTTTTAAATAAATTTTTAAATCTCGTCAATTCATTCTTCTTACAAATTGAAAATAAAATATTTTTAATTTTTTTAATAAAATTAATTTTTTAAATAATTAATTTGATAATATGTAAATATAAAAATTTTAAAATATATTTTTCAAATATGTTGCTATATATTTTATATATTGACAAAAAAAAATTATTTTTTAATATAAAAAGGATGAATAGTAATATTCTAATTTAAAAAATTCAGTGTTACATCTCTAAATATATTTTAAAAATAAAAAAAACTGAATTTACATAATTTATCTCAAATTTTTCATTTTTATTTATATTTGAGAAAGAAAAATTGACTATGAAAAGGCTGATGTGAACGGTCTTAGTGTTTTTTTATTAAACTTTATTATTTTGAAATAAAAACCCAGCCCTCATTCACTTATTAATAGCACTTATTTGGTTACATTTAATAAATTTCAATTTTTAATTTTTTTTTTAAATTTGAATAGAATTTGACTGTTCAGATTTTATATTAAGTTTATTTGCTAGTTTGATCTAAATGAATTGAAAATTTTAAGCTAATTTTTTTTTCAATTATAAATAAATTGATTTGTGTGCTTAAATGATGCAACCACCCAATCCATCTTCCCTATTTGAAAAGTTGCTGTCCATTTTTGTTCGTTTATTATAATTTTAATCTATTTTTCTGTCTGAAATTATTACAAATAAGTATTTTATTAGCATTTTTTTTATTTAATTCGTTATTCATAGACAATTACAATTGTTTATATTTCTTATACAGATATATAAACAAAAGAAAGTCATTTAATAGTTTGGTTACATTTATCAAAAAACAAAATTTTAATTTGTGTAAAAAATAAAATAAATATTTCTTTTAGAAATAAAAGAGAGTAATACGTGTAGGATTACAATGTAAAACGTGGAGTACAAAATTTGCCCTCTTAGCTAATACATGATCTACTCTCTTAGCATGTAGCACTCCTATTGGTCGCATTTTGATTGCAATTTTTAACAAATAGTTTAATAAAACATTATATACATCGAGTGAAATAATTTTAACTTATTTAAACTTAAATATCAAAAAATTTAGTTTAAAAGTTACGAAACCAAATATTATTATAAAAAAAAAAAAAGAAGAAAATTTTGAACTTAAAAACTATAGCCAAACAAATACTTTATGCATCATGGTGATAGACTGTAAAATACTATATATTAACCTTGTAACTTCATCCAGCTCTAATACCAATTGATGGTAAGCAATTGAAAAATATGTGCATATCTTGTAATAGCATGTACATATAATATTAAAAACTAATTATATTCTATAAATAAATTTCGTGAGCACCAATAACAATGATTTGGCAAAAGAATCGTGGCATGACCTTCGATCTTCTACTATATTTATGTTAAGTACCTTACTCCAAGAGAGAAGGTTGGCTCTCTATGTCTGTAGCAGCGTATTCAAATAGGCTATGATAGGGATTTGATAATAGAATATTGTAAGAGTTATCCTATGTAGATTCAAATCCAATATAATCACCGAGATAATTCTTTTCCGCATAAATCACAATCAATACCACTACATGATTGTAGTTGAACTCTCTCCCAATATTAAGAATTTATAACTCGGGTTGCATATCATGTTTATAAAAATCCCCACGTTAAGATTACAAATACTTGCTAATTAAATATAATTACTAGATATCTAATTTAATTAATATATTAAATTGCTTATGACATTCCACTTTACTTATTTGATGTATCGGATTTCAAAATTCATAAGTAGGGTTGATACAATCAAAATTTATAAGCTCGTTTAAAGGGGTATTATTGATCACTACAACGGGACATGAATTCCATCAATTACTAATAAACAATATATGAATAATGTTATCATACAGCTCATTGAGTTTATTGTCTCATAATGAATCTCACTCTTCTATGAGTCAAAATGACAAACATTGTTCACACATATCTAAATAATAATTTCAGGATTAAGAATATAAACACTGTCAATGACCACGAGGCATTAATTGTCATGTATAGTTAGCAATGTTTTAAATAACTAACGATGGTGGTATAACGGTTTTGAACTGTAATGGCCGCAACGTAATGGTAGTGGAAATTGGAGTCCCAATATTTTTTCATCTTTATGAATTTTTTTAGCATAAAGGTAACAATAATGGTTGCAGTATAGGCCGAAAATAGTAATAGACGATATTTAAAACATTGATAGTTAGCAGTGAAACAATTATCTCGACACGGTCCTATTTAATACATATAAAGAGTACTAGCATAAGTAGTTAGAATTATACAGTTTACAGTAGTCAAAACAAATCTACTAAAACTATGTACTACAATTCTACCGATGGTATATCCATTTCTATCTAAAATTGTAAATATAAAACTTATATTTCATAAGATTCGATGATCTAATCTTTTGTATATAAGTCGTACTCTATACATTAAATTTTACTATATTGAATATGAGACATATACTTATTCATTAATTCATAATGTTAAGTAATCATTACTCATACAAATTCTCATAAAAAAAAACATCATTTATTAAGAAAATACTAAATTCAAAATAAAGCAAGTATTTTAATATAATCCTAACAGATAGATCCTAAACTACTATATGCTAACCTTGTAATTTCATAGAGTTCCCTCTGATGCTGTTTCTGCAATAAGTTAAAGTCGAGCTTTGCAAAATCCAGTAGAACCTTAATATGCAAGTTTTGTTTTTCGTAAAATGATATGAAATGTCTTGCCTCTAGCCTTGTCAAGCCCCTACGGATGGTCTGATATAAGGAATGGGTCACCCGTGCCGCAAGATCAGCCTCCAAGTTAGGCACCATTGAACTGAGCCGCGTGGTCGTGAAAATTATAGCTTCATCCAATATATACTCCCCGTGTACGCCCATATATGCAGCTTCATACAAGCTTAACATCCCAAGCACGTCACTTGCTAGGGATTCCTTAAATTTGCCTTTGTCGTCCGTGAATCGTTCAAACACATCTGCAGTAGACCATAAGTGAACTTATTTCCTAAAACCAGTGTTGAAAGAATATATAAACAACAAAAACATTGGCTCTGCTAATAGCTTGGTTTTTTGTTTTTAAGTAGAATTGACAATTCAATATGGTAATAATTAATGCATAGTATAATTATCGATTTTCTCTATAAATGTTGCACCACTCCCTTGGCCTGAACAGTAGGAGGAGTACTGAAAAATAATATAAATAATAAATATGTCGTTTCATTAATAGTTTGAGCTTTTAGTGAAAGAGATCATCAACATCCAATGACTGTTTAAGGGGGAGTTTGATATTCAGTTTTTGAGAATATAATATATAAACTGAAAATCATTTTTAACTTTAAATTCTGATTAAGAGGAGGGCTTACCGCAGGAAACATAATATCCATGTTGCCTGAGCAAGCGAAATAAAATGGAAAGCAAACAAAGATTGTTGTTGTCGCGTTTGACTAGATCATACTGACAATAGGCCTGGTGAATACGCTTCAAGGCTTCGTCGATCTCGTTTTCAAATTGGTAAGCCACTCCCAGGCGCTGGATAGCATCAATCAGCTCTATTTCTTCCCAAGGTTTCTCGTTATTATCAGCAGCCGCTGACGCTATCATCGTCCTCACTGCCTCTTTCGAGTTGTCAAATTGTTGCTCCAATACCTTAGTATCCGTTTCCTGAGCAAAACAAATCAAATGTAAAACTCGATTTACGTCCACGTTAAAAACTTATAATAAAATCAAGCTGAAGTTAAAAAATGCAATTAATTAATTGACGTTTGGCTGCAACTTTTAAGTTTAGATCTTTTGTTAAAAAGCTTACATATAATTGGGTTTTCAGTTTTTAATCTGCTTGTTTAGTATTTTTGGCCTAAATTGGTTGGAGACTTTTGGCTGAATTAACCCAACTTTGATCAAAACAAATGTTCTGGTTAAAATATGCGAACAGGCATGCCCTAAATTACCTATTAAGTGCACCAATAGTAACAAGAATTATGTGGACATTAACGGCCATCTCGTGAATGTGATGCGTGGATGTCTTGTAATATCCCGGAAAATTCCGATAGAAAGGAAAATACCGGGGATGTCTACTCGGCAGAAGAATTTTTTTTTTTTTTTATAGGAATTACCGTATTTATATGATAAATTATTACAACTTGAGAATAAATTACTGGTATTATTTTTTTTATCTAAAAATAATTATAGTAATTTCTTTTTAATTTACAGTAATTTATCCATAAAATATAGTAATTTTGTACAAAAAAAAAATTCATGTACAGATTCATGTATAAATATTTCTTGTATTGAGTTGATTTCCATGATGTGGGCACAACTTTTAAGGTATATTAACAACAAACACGTAGCCTTCTTCATTTAATCATCGAATATTTAGAAACTTTTCTTGGCTCCAGCCTAGAGTTCAAAATTGTATTACTCATGAAGTGAGTTGGTTTGAACCTGAAGGGTTGTCTCTAGTAGAAAAAAACTGTCATTTGTAAGACTAGCAATTTGCGTAAACTGCTACTGATAACAAAGAACCTTAAGCAACGCTTGGAAAAGTGGACGTAGAGGATAAATAGATCTTTGGCCGAACCACTATAAAACTGTGTTTGTATTTATTTCCCTTCAATTCTTTACTTTCTAGTTGTTTTAATCATATTCTTGTTTAAAGCAATTCTTTTTTTTTTTTTACTTAAAAAGTACTTAAGCTTTATTGTAACACAATTTACCCCCTTCTTTTATTTATCTAAGGGACAACAAGTGGTATCAGAGTGAAATCTATTTCTTTTGAAACTTAACATTTTTAGAGTAAAATTTTATGGAAAACATGTACAAATATTTCTTGTATTGAGTTGATTTCCGTGATTCGGACAAAACTTTTAAGGTATACTAACTGCAAACACGTAACTGGCATGTATAAGATTTTTTTTTTTTTTTTATCAATTCCCTTCTCTCCCAATGTTATTTGTTTACCCTATATCATATTGCCTAGTGGTTATAATTTTTCAAATCTAAATAACTACTATTCATTCTTTAAATATATAAAATTAATATATTCACTCTAGCGTCACATCATTACAATTATATTAAAAAAATTAATATGTACTCTCTTCAGACATTCATCCATTATTAATTAATAATAAATATATAATATAAATATTTAAAATAATTAAAATTAAAATTAAAATTTAAATATAATATTTAAAAATAATTATTGAGCTTAAAAATACTAAATACAAGATACAGAATAAAACATAAGTGCATATAAAATAATTATAATATTTAAAAATTAAATAATTGTAATTTTTATTAGCATTTATTAAAAAGATTATTTTTTAAATTATTTTAGTAAACATTTATTTGATAATAATAAAAATATAATATAAATATTTAAAATAATTAAAATTAAAATTAAAATTTAAATATAATATTTAAAAATAATTATTGAGCTTCAAAATACTAAATACGAGATACAAACTAAAACCGTAAGTACATATAAAATAATTATAATATTTAAAAAAAAAAATAATTATAATTTTTATTAATATTTATAAAAAAATATTATTTTTTAAAATTATTTTAGTAAACATTTATTTGAATTTAAAATTTAATATTTAAACTATATATTAATTAAAAAATAATTTAAATTTATATTATAAAAATTTAATATTAATTCTAAAGAATAATAGTTGTTCATTAATCAATTATATTTATTCGTATATCATTTATACAATAATTTTTTAATAGAATTTTTTATTTGTATTTTTATTTTATCTCAACATTTCTATTCCCATTTCTCTTCTATTGCATAAATAGAGATTATATTTATATTTTTTTATTTATATAATGAATTAATAAATTAAATTAAAATTAAAATTATAAATGTAAAGGTAAGAAATGATAATAATTTTATTAATATATAATTATATAATTAATATTTCAAATTAAATGTATTTGTATGTGTAGAATTTTAAGTAAGAATGATTAAATAACAAACAATAATATTTTGAACTAGTAGAGAATGTGATAGATAATCTGATGCAGATGGTAAGAAATATAAATTTTGTAAAATAAAGACAAAATCCATTCTTTCTGTATTTTAGGAAATCTAATGCAAATGCTCCAAGTCGTCTATGAATGGTGTCGCGCCTGGAAGCATAGAAGGCTAAACTTTTAACTAAACGGGAGAAAATGCTTAAAATCCACTACAAAAAAACAAGTATTTAGCGACGGCAATTT
>MKEJ01087443.1:0-26582 GCA_001753735.1 Embelia ribes
CTGTTTGGTTGTATATGAGTTGGAAATTGGTAACACATACGCAACTCCGAGTTCCGGGTGCTTGGAATTCGGGGGCGCGACATTATACATTAGTGGGATTATGTTAGACATGATGTATTTTTGTGCTCGAGGGGCTTGTGTATTACATTTCATTATTACTCAATTGGCTAGAGTCACGTTGAAGGCAAGAATAAAATGTAATATACCTTATCAATGTTGGAGCATATAGCTCATTTTGTATTTTGTATTTTGTAAACAGGGCGTTTACTTTTATTTATCAAGTTGGTATTTCATTTTCTGCGTACTCTGATATTTATGCGAGAATGTTATAGAATGTGAGTTGGCAAGTGGTGGTGTTAGTGTGGATTCTCTATTTTTATTTCCAAAACTAATAAATATTTTTCATTCTCTTTTACCTAAAAAGGGAATACACTCACCCTCCAAGATTTCTAGCGGGTTCAGGACTTGCCTCGAGCCTTCTAGAGAAATTGAGGCATAACAGGTTGGTATTAGAGCGGTTTAACCAAATTTATATAAAGTTTGGTGGCTTTGGGTAGACTTTGTGGGATCGAGAGTATAGCTGTGGGTTATGTGTATTGTGTGCTTATATGTAGTTGTGTGTTAGGGCAATGCGTGAGTTATAGTGTGGCATGAGTAATGCGTGATAGATTTTCTTAACGTTTTATATGTGAGTCATAAGCTTATATGCGAGGTGTGATTTGTACATATGAGTTGTAGGTTTATATGCTAGTAGTAAGATAATATAGTGAGGCATCAATTCTAGTATTGTGGGGTGTTATATGAGTTCAAAGCATTGGTAGTGAAGCTAATGTCGTCATTTCTTATTGTTATATGTATGAAGTGAGAGATGCCTCATGGTGGTGGACAAGGACCTGGTCATAGTCGTGAGACTGCTGTTCGCAAGGGGCAGTACTAGTGAATGTAGAGTAGGGGAGTGCGAGGCTATGAGCACGCGGGCTAGAAAGGCAGATATTCGGGTTGTCGAGGGCATTCCCAATTTGTCCAAGGGTAGTGATGCAAGTGTGGATGAGTATGAGGAGACTGTTTCTGAGGTTTGACCTCATGTTCCATAGGGAGCTCCAGTGGCTCGGGGGGTAGCCCAGACTGATACCTCTAGATTGTTGCAAGTTATAGAGGAGGTTATGCATAATCTAGTGCATAATACATGTAGGGAGAGTAGTAGGGAGTCAAGACCATCTATGGCCCAGATGCAATTTCGAAGGATTGAACCGCCATCTTTCAGAGGAGGTGAGGGACGATTGTTGCAAATACATAGCTTACGGAGATTGAAAGGATCTTTGAAGCATTACAGATAGCCAATGATGACCTACGGTTGACCACTGCACCATTTTATCTACGTGGGGAGGTGGCCAAATGGTGAAAGGATCATCGTGAGATCAGTGGTTTGACAGTGATGGCTTAGGAGGCCTTTCATTAGGCTTTCCTTAACGAGTTCTTCCCGATTACTTTTTAGGAAAGGAAGCGAGCAGATTTCACAAATTTGTTGCAGAAGACATCAATGGTACAATAGTATCAGAGGACGTTTACGAGTCTATCTCATTATGCCCTAGAGTTAATGTCGATAGAGGATCTTCGGATCTAGAAGTTCGAAAGTAGATTACATTATTCCATTTTGTCAAGTAAGGTAGCGGGTATGCATGAGACATATGTGACGTATGTGGGCATGGCTATGAGGGTTAAGGCGAGCCATATAGGTTGTCAGTGCATGGTTGATGCTCGTCCTCCTAGGCTTTTGGGCCAACCTGCGAGTTCTCGACCCATATCTGAGATGGGAGCCTTTACGGGCAATGACAGTAGAGGTAGTGGGGGCAATATGGTGAGTGTCAGGAGGTCCAGTGTTGGTGAAGGTAGGAATCGAAAGAGGTTCTGCAATTCATATTTTACTCCTTGCGGGGGGCATTCTCAGCCTACCCATCCTTCTTCTTCGAGTACTTCGGTACAGAGTTCGAGGTACTATAGTTGTAGCCAATCTTGCCATCTTTCACAAGATTATGGGCGATCTCCTATGTGTGGATTGTATGATGTTGAGTACCATAAGCAAATGTCGTGTCTTTTCATTGCGTGTCGACAAAGTGGGGTTAGAGGACACATGCAGTCACGTTACCCTGAGGGTTTCGTAGTGCAGAGTGGTTCGTGTGGGGCGAATCAGACTCAGATTCCGCTGAGATTGCTCAGAGGAGGTCGTATATACCTTCTCCTACTTCTTTTGCTCGTTCTAGTGAGGGTACTGCCAGTGGGGATGGTCGTGATTTCGGTGGGACTCGTGGGGGTTTTTAGTAGGATCAATCGTCTTAGACCAGTACTTATACTATGCCACGGGCTTTGGATGTTTCAGAGCCTTATTTGGTCTGAGGTATTCTTCCTTTTTTCTCTTCTTGGGCGCACATGTTGTTTGACACGGGAACTTCTTGTTCCTTCATTTCTATACGATTTACATGCATGATGCAGTTGCATTAAGATGAGTTACGTGAGCCCATATCCGTCGATACTCCGAGGGAGCACATCCTTCGTATTGGGAAGGTGTATCGTGGGTGCAAGCTTACTATATGTGATCATGTATTTAAATTCGATTTCATCGTACTCGAGATGTTAGGATTCGGTCTTGTTATCGGCATTGATTGGTTATCTTATTTCCATGTCGTTATTGATTGTAAAAAGCACAGAGTGTCGATGGTGACAGCTGATGGTGTCAGTGTTTGTTATCAGGCAGAACGCGAAATATTCCCTCCGTTTTCATGTAGATCGCAGGCTAGTCTGGCGTGTATGTTAGCTAACCTTTTCTTGTTAAAGGAGGTGGGTTTAGGAATCGAATCTCCCTGAGGATTTAAGTGAGCTTCCTTCTGTGAGGGAACTAGAGTTCCGGATTGATTTGATACCACGGACCATGCTAATTTCGATAGCGTCGTATCGTTTGGCACTAGCTGAGCTTGATAAGTTGCAAGTTTATATCGATGATTTAGAGGTGAAGGGCTTTATTTAGAAGAGTACATCGACATGGGGTGCTTAGGCATTGTTCGTTCTAAAGAAAGATGGGTCGATGCGAATGTGTATCAATAACCAAAAGCTGAACTGGGTTACTGTAAAGAACAAGTACCCATTACCTTGTATCGTTTATCTATTTGACCAGTTGAGAAGGTCTCAGTTCTTTTCTAAGATTGATCTTCATCTGGGTATCATCAGAGTCAAGTTCATGAGTCAGATATTAAGAAAACTATATTCCGTACTCGATATGGGCTGTATGAGTTTCTAGTGATGCCATTCGGTCTTACGAATACTCCAGTAGCATTCATGGACTTGATGAACTACATGTTTCAGCCATATCTTGATCGGTTCGTGGTGGTATTTATTGATGATATCCTGGTGTACTCGTCTACAGAAGAGGTATACCGTGAGCATTTACATGTTGTTCTATCTACTCTGTGGGAGCAACGCTTGTTTATAAAGTTTTCTAAGTATGGTTCTGACTGTAGGAAGTGAGATTTCTTGGACACATGGTATCAAATAGCGAAATAGCTATTAATTCGTCGAAGGTAGAGGCAGTTCCAGAATGGGAGCGATCGAAGTCTGTATTTGAGATTTTTAGCTTCTTGGGACTTGCGGATTACTACCGATGCTTTGTTCTGGATTTTTGCATTTGGCAACTCTGATGACTAGATTGACTCGGAAGGGAGTTAAGTTCGAGTGGGACTCGAAATGTGAGGAAGCCTCCCTGAGATTAAAAAATCTCTTGTTCTTAGATTCGATTTTGATCTTTCCAGAGTGAGGTAAGGGATATACTGTGTATTGTGATGCGTCGAAAGAAGGATTGGGATATACTGTGTATTGTGATGCTCCGATTTTGATCACGACAGTTGAAAATACATAAGAAGAATAACCCCACGTCTGACTTAGAGTTGGGAGCGATAGTGTTTGCGCTGAAGAGTTAGCAACACTATCTTTATTGTGAGAAGTTTGAGGTATTTTCGGATCACAAATTACTTATGTATGTGTTTACTCAGCGTGATATGGGCATGAGGTAGCGGGGATAGATGGAGTACTTAGATCAATTCAACTTTGATCTAGAGTATCATCCGGGAAAGGCGAAAGCGGTAGCAGATGCATTGGGTCGTAAAATTCGGTGCAGTCTTGCTTTTCTGGCCATGAATGAGTGAGAGATAATGCGAGTATTGGGGGAATTTGGACTGCAATCAGAGAATTATGACCAATTTGTGATTGGTTGGTGTATCAGTCGTCTAATTTGGTGTACTGGTATACCCTACCGTTTGGAACATAATAGTCATATTTCTAACGGCTATTAACAGTTAATTGATGAACAAGGTCTACAAATAGATGTTCAATTGAATGCTTGCATCAACAATTAAATAAGGAATTGCTCTATTACAAATCATATACAAACTTTGAGGCTAAATTACTCGTAAATATCACTTATAAAAGGTGTAATTAACTTCATATAATACACACTTATAAGTGGATTAGAGTTTTCTATTTAGACTCAAATTAATCTTTGTATTTAGAGTGACGGAGAGACTCTTGTAAGAGGATTTGGCGAATAATCTCAATACTCAATATTGGGTCTGAGTGGAGATCACATAAATCAACTTGGGTAGGAGGTGAACCCGCGAAGATCTTAAAAAGGATTTGAGGTTAGCCTATGAAAATCTGCACTAAAGATAAGCCCGTAAAAATCTTGGCAAGGTTATACTCCAAGACTTAAAGGGTTGTTTCAAGTGGAGTGATCGGCACCCAGAAAGTCATTCGGTTGTAATTGTTTTGTTGGTTATTAACAGAACCTTAAGCGTTTTGGCTTGAGAAAGTGGACGCAGGGGATCGCGGATGATCTTTGGCCAAACCACTATAAAAACCGATGTTTGCATTTCTCTACCCTTAACTCATTTTATTTTGATTGTCATATATTTATTGATTGAGTTATGAGTAGCAAAACCTTTAAGTGAATTGTGACTATTTTATAATTCCACAAAAGTGTTAAAATCACAATTCACTATCTCAATTGCAATTTACCATATGGGCCAACAAGTTTTATTAGAGCCTCAGCTCTAATATTATTTAGAGTTAACTGTCTTTAGTTAAGATTTATGGAAAAATTAAAAATTTTCAAATCTTATGCATAAGGGTGAAATTTTTTCTTCTAATCATTTAAAAATACTCCATATTTTGATTAAAAATTTTACAAATGGGGAGCATAATTTTTTTTTGTAACTCAAGTTTTTAAACCTTCATTGCGCACTCCGATTTCAAATTTCTATAAAAATGTTTGTGCTTTCATACTCTTCAAAGTGCAAAAATCTTAAAGTTTTATTTACACATTGCACATATTAGGGGGGAGCAATAATTAATTTCATTATCTTAAAAGATTATCATCATAAAAAAGAGAGAGATTATTGACCCAAATTATGAAATAATATTTAATGAGACAATTGTTGAAATAATTAAATTAATTAATGCTAAATTTATTGAGCTAATTTATTCACTAAGTGTTTCAGAATTTATTCATAAGCAAAGCCTCTAAAGCAACTTCAAAATACTTGACAAAGTAGTGGTCATACCAAGTTGAAAAATTGGCCTTGGTGTACCGGTACATCGATATAGTGTACCGGTAGACCTTAGCGTACCAACAGACTAATTGGTGTGACAACAGTCAAAGAATCAAGGTCAATTTGAGGCTGGTTGGTGTACCGGTAGTCTACTTTAGTGTACCGGTACACCCTGCTCTTTGGAACATAATGGTCATATTTCTAACGGCTATAAATGGCTAGTTGATGATCAATGCCTATGAATAGAGGCTCAATTGAAGGTTTGCATCAACAATTAAATAAGAAATTGCTCTAACAAATCATATATAAGTTTTAGGCTAAATTATATAAATCTTACTTGTAAGATATGTAATCAACTTTCTTATAATACACTCTTATTAGTGGATTAGAATTTTATCTTTGGACTCAAATTAATTTTTGTATTTAAAGTGAGGGAGAGGTTATTGTAAGAGTAATTAAAGGATTATCTCAATACTCAACATAAGGTATGAGTTGAGCACGTAAAAATTAACTTGGGTAGGAGGTGAACCCACAAAGATCTTGGCAAGGGTTTGAGGTGAGTCTGGCAAGCCTTCTTGGGCTTAAGGTTAGCCCGCGAAAATCTTGGTATGGGTATATTTCACTACTTGAACGGTTCTTTCAAGTGGAGAAATCGGCACCTGGAAAATCGATTGATTGTAATTATTTTGTTAGTTACTAACGGAACCTCAAGCATTTTGATTTGAAAAAATGGACATAGGGAAACGTGGATGATCTTTGGCCGAACCAATTTTAAAATCGATGTTTTCATATATCAATTCTTAACTCATTTTACTTTAATTATCATATATTCATTGATTGAGTTAAAAGTAGCAAAACCCTTAAGTGAATTGTGATTATTTTAGAATTCTGCAAAAGTGTTTAAAACCAAAAGTCATTGCAATTTGCCACATGAGCCAACAATATGAGAGATGTTTGTGTAATTTAGAAAAAAGTATTATACAAAAATAAGGGAAATTATCAAAAGTTTGCTAAAAATTGGAATTTTATAAGTTTATTCCTAAAATTTAAATGTTATAAATTTAATATTTAGGTTTTTAAAAGAAATCAAATAGATCTTTTTGCTATGATTGGAACTATTTGGCACTTGCCTTAGAGAAAAAGACACATTAGGTTAAAATTATTTTTATATGAGTAAGGTTTTATATATAAAAATATATAAAAAAATAATGACCATTGAAATATCTTATATGTTTCAATTAAAGAAATATTTCTTTTTCAAAAAAAGGAAAATGGAAAAAAGATATATTGCTATTAAAAAATTAAATTTATTATCATACATATAATATTGGTTAATATTAATTTAATGTAAAACTAATAAACATATAGCATTATGCTTTAGTTCAACTAATAACATAAATTGTATCAATGGAAAAAATATTTTGGCAGTATGATATTAAGATAATAGAAAAAATATTAGCAAAACTAATATTTACTATATTTTATAAGAGTTTTTACGAAATAATAACTCATGTAATAAATTAATATTATAAAAAATTACTAAATTGATATTTACTAAATTAGTAACTTAGTGTAATATTATAATATTAATAAGGACTGTCTTTTAAAATAAATCTTTTATTATATTGTATTTTAATTGTATTTGCTAATCTTATTCTATTTTATAAATTTATTATCATTTTAATATTCGGTACAATGTTTATTATTATTTTTTTAATTTCTCATATGTGAATATTTATTAATGATTATACTATAATTAAATACTAATAGAAATATTAATAAAATTAATATTATGTTATCCAAAATTAATACATGTAATAAATTAAAAATTTGGGTGAAATTGTAATTTACAATGTGAAGGAAATAACTCATAGGTATATTAATAATAGTATAATCATTACTATATATATATATATATATATATATATATAAACATGAATGAGGAATTAATATAATTCTATTCAATTAACACTTGTAATAAATGAAAATATCCTGGAGTAAAGTTGTAATTTGTAGTGCGAATACAAAGAGCTCATGGCTATATTAGTAATTACATTATTATAAAATATTACAAAATTAATATTAATTTTTTAAAAATTAACATATGATAAATGTAAAATTTTGGGGTAAAATTATAATTTACCCTTGGTGGTGGACGTTAATATATATAGTTTTTAAATAACGGTGGTGATTGTTGTAATAGTAATGGTGGTGGTGTAATAGTTTCGAGGTGTAACATGACTGCTACTAAAATACCGGATAATAATACCCAACAAGTGCATTGAGGAATGATATAGTTTTATCGGTCAAGTACCGGACTTAACGATTTCAGAGACTCCTACTAATCTAGTAATTTCCTAAGAAATCTTTAACATATAATTTATTCTCAAAGATTTAATTTATTTATTTATATTACTTTCTACTACTAATTTTTCTTGGGTTTTTATTTAGTTGAGTTGAAAAAACTAAACTAACAGTAAAATAGCAAAAAGAAAATAACATTATTAATTAAGATCTTCGCTAAACGAAAAATCTAATAAACTTATTTCCTCTCTCTAAGTATCCTAATTAATAAGCTCTAAAATATTGTTAATCTAAAAAATCACTGATATGTATAATCTGGTTTACTTTAATCTAGTATGTCATTGGGTGATTGTCAGACACTATAACTACGCCTAGGCGATTTCTAAGATACTCGGACAGGTTAAAAATCCTATATTTTAGACTAATTCAAATTTTAAATTAAGGTTATTAAAAATATATTCATTGATCAGGGTTAGGTTGAATCCGTTAATTTATTTTCATCCCCTAACTAAGAATAAAAATCTAGTACAACATAACTACGATGAAAATAATAACTTATGAAAAAAAATATAAATTTGTAAAGAAGACGATAAATAATAATTAATAAGAAAATAATTAAAAAATAAACTTACAAAATTATATTGAAAAAATTAAAAGAGAAGAGGAGTCTTGAGAGGCCCTCTCTCTAACATCGAAATTTAGATAAGAGAAAAAAAGAAAAGATTAGATAGGATGTTAGGGTTGGAATAAGCTTTTTTTATGTCTCTCTACTAATTATGATTACAAAAATATCCTTAATGAAATATTTCCTAATCAGATTTGAAATAAAAATAATGATATAAATCAAGTGTTGCACTTTTATCTTCCACGATTGACTAGTTAACAATACTGCACTCCTTCACGAAAAAATTAATAACTCGCTGTAAAAAATTCAGAATTGAGCTTTGTTTAAACAATTGGAAAAATAATTCAACGAGCTTTCTAATCATACCAAATTTAATACTAGAATCTCCTACAGAGCTTTCTTGAAATTAAGCAAAATTCATATCTTTGATTCATGAAACACTTCTAACGGGTGATCAAATCGCTCGCTGAAGACTTCATAAAACTCTTTTCTTGACACTTTAAATTTTAAACCAACATCCAAACATAATACTTGATATCATATTGCACGAGAATTTGCTTCTTGGTTTTAAATCATTATATTTAGCATCATAAATCCACAATTAACATTAAAACACTTAATACCGAAATGTAACAAGTTCTATATGCTAAATCTCTATATAAATGACTTAAAAACTCAATTATATGCAATTAATATATACACTTTCGTAGTCCAATAGCATAATGGTTGCGCAGAACGGAGCTGCGAATTTTTTTCAACTTTACTTGACTCATCTAAACTTCAATATCACACATTATTTATACCATAGAATTACATTATTAACAGTTTTGTATACTTTTTATAACTTTCATGATAAAATTTCTCAATAATCCATAAAAAAAAATAATGTATTTCTCAATATTTTAATGCTTTTTTATTTAAATTTTTTTATATGTTGGAGTTATAAAAGATTATGTACTTTCATGGATCATGAATAAATAATTATTTTTAATTAGTAGATATTTTGTATTTTTATTAATTTCCTTAAATTTTGTAGTGAATGTTTAGTTTTGGATAAATAAATAATTTTTTATTAATTAGTAGATATTTTTAATTTTTATTAAATTTCTCAAATTTTATAGTGAATGTTTAGTTTTGGATGAGAGAAGAAAGAAATGTAAAGGATAGAGCAAAGGGTACATGAGTGGACAGAGCATACGTGGACACACGAAGTTCCATAAAAAATTTATTGGAGTGCTTAAATTACATTTACACTAATATTTTCATACTAAATATAAATATGAAAAATTTAAGAGTAGAAATTTTAACACTTAAATCTTTTCTTCTATCTTAAATGGCTTATGTGAAAAGTAAAACTTAAAATTATTTTTCTTTATTTGAATGAGAATAATTGTAATTTAATAGATTTATGGAGATTACGTGAAAAGAAAAAACTTAAAATAAGGGACCAAAAATAAAGGAAAAAAAATAAAGGACCAACTTAAAATAAAGAACTAACTTCACTATCGCTACTTGAACCTCAATTGCAATAGAACTCAAATTTGTGATTTGTAATTATTTATGTTGTGGATTTGAGCTTTCCATTTTGCCCAACTTATGATTAGAACTTTTGTGAGGAATATCAATTATGATTAACGAACAAAAGAGCCACGAAAACTAAAAACCAGTTATCAATTTCAATCTTTTTCTTTTGTTTGATGAATCATTTTCTTATTGTCATGATAAATTTTTTATATATAATTTTCAAAATATTATTGTTTATTAATATTTTTTTATTTGATTTTTTAAACCTGCGTAATGGCCAATATGGTATTGTAATAGCCGCTTCAACAGATGTAATGGTTGTTACAGCTGTGAATTTCATTCTCGTTTCCGTAATGGTCCATAACAGTTTAGGCGATTCTCGAAACAGTTACGTAACGGTGTTACGTAATGGGAACGTCCGATATTAAAAACTTGATATACATATATATATATATATATATCAATACCTAAGTCACCAAAATTTCAAAGAGAGTGTGTTCTCGCACCCAATTTTCACTATAGTTCGTATTCTTGCTCTCAATCCTCACTCTTAGTCCTATTTCCGTATTTCTACTTCTAATCTTCGCTCCCCTTCTCACAATTTTTTAGCGCATGGTCGTCACGATTTTACATTTCCGTTGCCAATTTCTTTCATGTTTCCGCTATGCCAGCTGATGATTTAGATTAGTACTTGAATTTAATTATTATCATTTAAACATTATTATTATTTCTACCAGCATATTAACTTGTCCATATTTTCCAGTCCCTCCCCTCCACCCGTCACCTCCAATTTTCACTCAATAATTTATCTCTTTTTTAAGGACCTCAGCCGCCCAGCCCCAGCCACTCCTCTTTCCCCCTCTCTCTGAAAAAATCTCTCTCCTCCCAAACACTCCACAAAGAGACTCAGAGAGAGAGAGAGAGAGAAAGAGAATCTCACAAGCATGGCAGTACAACAAGAAACAGCATAGAATCTCTCTCTCTCTCTCTCTGTAAACATGTCTGCCGACGACGCCCTCCGATCTCTCTCGCTAGACTACCTCAACCTCCTAATCAACGGCCAGGCTTTTAGCGACGTGGCCTTTAACGTCGAGGGCAGGATCGTCCACGCCCATCGCTGCATCTTAGCCGCCCGTAGTCTCTTCTTCCGCAAGTTCTTTTATGGCCCCGACGCTCCCGCCGGACTCGACCCAACACGGTCGGGCCCGGGCTCACCGAAACCAACTGGACAGGTATTCACAGGGACAGACCTACTAGTTTGCTAGCAGATGATACTGCACCACCATAGTTTTTTAATGTCTAATAAAATTTGTATCTCTAATTTTAGTTTCAAATTTTCAGTGTAAATTTATTTTTTATATAGAGCTAAAGTATCCACAATAAATTTTATATTTATATACTCTGGCTCTGTTCTAGATATTTAGTTACACCAATTAGAAAGGGTAATTTTTTAATTTTTTATGTTATCTGTAATACTTCCCGTCACGTACAGGCTAAGCTTAGCCTAAACCGTTGCAATTTCTTTTTCTATTTTGTTACTATACGGGTTTGAATAAAATGGTGTAAGTATAACTACAATGAATTGAACCCATATTCAAGGAATAATAATACCGATTTATTAGTTCTACTAAATTTTCAAACTACTAGTATGCACAATTTATTAATGATTTATGTTATTTTTCAACAACAGGTGATACCGGTGAATTCGGTTGGGTACGAGGTGTTTCTGTTGATGCTGCAGTTCTTGTATAGCGGGCAGGTGTCGGTTGTGCCTCAGAAGCACGAGGCGAGGCCGAATTGCGGGGAGAGGGGGTGCTGGCATACGCATTGCTCCTCCGCCGTTGATCTCGCGCTTGATATGCTATCGGCCGCTAGATCCTTCGGGGTCGACCAGCTCGCTTTGCTCACCCAGGTTTTCACAATTCTCTCTATTTTGAGCAAGTCGGGTGTGTTTTATTCATTTCACAAATTTCATTTTTAGATTTAGATTAGATTAGATTCTATATATTAATAAGTAGACTTTTGTAGTTCCATTCAGTTTAAAAAACTGCTAAACAACAAGTTTTAATAATTATAAATTTTTCTTTTAATTTATTCTTTACCTACTTTTCTTTTTTTAAGCTCCTTTGATCATTGTAGTTGTCAATTAATTTGAATTTTGTGAAATGGGGGATATTTGAGCACAGTCACCCTTCTTTTGTGACCAAATTCTAATTTTTTAAGTAGATGGGTTTTATGCCACATTTATCAAATACTTAAATCTTTTCTAAACCAATTTCTCCGCTTAATTATTTTCTTAATAATTCATCATTTCTTTAAAGTACTTTGATGAATTTTTTTGTCAAATCAATTTCTATCTTCCAAAGTGGGGGATATTTAGCCATTATCATTAACTCTAATTATTAAAATTCTTCATTTTAAGTAGAGTGCCAATCATCTTATACTTTACCAATTTCTTCTTTTTATCAGGTGTTTACCAATTTCCCCCTTTCATAGAAACTTAGCCTTCTATTTTCTAGTATCAAAATTCCCGATTTTTATTCAGTTTGATTTTATCTCAAATACATGTAGTACTTGAATTTTTTTTTACCAATTTCTCCATCATTTATTTGACACCTTTGATCAGAATTATCATTTTTTTCATAAATTCTCCTTTTCCTAAACCAAATAGATCCATGTTGCATTTATTACAAGCAAAACAACCTTTACATTATTTCATAACTACTAAAGAAATTATTGTCCCACGTTTTTTTTTCCTCCTAAAGAGCTTTTCTGTATCAATAATGTCTCTGATTTCCAAATCATTGTTATTATTAATTTAACCATAGAAGTTCTACCCCAAGAGAAAGTTATTTCTGTTGGTTTGGTGCCATTTATAATTCCAAAATCAAATTTTAATTAAATATTATTCGGTAAAAGTTTGTTGTCTTTTTAAATTGGTTATATTTATCATCTCATTATTTGTATTCTTCACTTCAAGTTACTATAAATTGATCTCATGGGGTCTTGTCTTTTGATTTCATGCCCTTTTCTTGAATTGGTGTTCCCTATCTTTTATGTACCTCATTCCAGAGTTTCTAAATTTAGATTTTAATCTCTAGTCTTGTCTTCCACAGTGACCATGCCAAATCTTTCCCAAAGAGACACTTTCCTAATTTCCCTTTAGATTAAAATAAAATAATGAATACCAAACTATGCCCCAAGAAAACAACAATACCATAGCTTTCCAAAAATCTAACATTCTTCAACCATTTAAGCAACCCATCAATGTGCAACTGTGCATTTTTATCCTGTTGATTAATGTTATGCATATTTCTGGTGTCAAAAGCACAGTGGCACGTTTTAAAAATGGAGATGGAAATGGTACGAGACAACGGGAAATGTGACCTTAAAATGTTAGAGGAACGAGATGCATTGAATATAAATAATGTACAACTCTACTGGAAATTCAGTAAGATAAATTAAAAAACTATATGCATTTCTAAATACGATTATATATTTTACAATAATAATATTCTTTTAATGATAAAATATAAACTGAATCAATATTATAAAAAAAGTAGTTGTAAATTTTTTGTTTTTGTGTTACAAGTTTCCTAGTAGTAAGGAAACTTCTCAGAAACCAGTATATATAGAGTACAAGCTTTAGAAGAGAAGAGTTTTAATAGAAACGAGTTTCCTACGTCCAACATTCCTGATAATTATGGTCAAAATACACGTTTGTTACGAGTGTTTTCACACTTATTAAACGAATTTGTGTATCTAGAATGGTCTATAAATGCTTGTATATGGTTTGCTATTGAGTATTGTTATAGGATGAATCAACATATTATAGAATTATCTTTGCAAGAGAATATATGATTTCTAAGTTTGAGGAAAGGAAATGGTTTTGTACTTGCCAATTTTTGTGAAAAATATTTCATCTTTGCATCTTAAAACATATGAAATATTAAAGTTTTATTGAAGAATTTTGTATGCAACATTACCATGCTTGGCTTAACTTAGAAAAAAGATATACCCTTATTTTAGCAATGTACCATATAGGTAACGATCCCTTCATTAATTAATAGCTTTGCTAACTGATGGACTTATTGTACTACGATACTAGTGAAGTATTATTTGGTATTGCTATTTTTTTTTTTTACCTCTGTTGAATTACACAACTTCACATTGCTTACAGTATTCAACATTCACTCCCTAAATTTGGAACCATGTTTCATTTTGCAAATTTCTATCATATGATGTTTAGCTTTTTAAAGAAAAATAACAAAATTTGAGGAAAATAATTTGACTTTGCCTTTTCAATGTCGGGGTTTTTTGCATGCATTGGGCGGGCTAGTATAAAATTTGATATCCTTAGTGTTAAGAGTTTGGACACTTTTAAAATCATGGGAACCATAGACATGATTAGTATAATTAGCTCATAATTTTTGGAGTTGTTTCTTGTTCTTAGATTTGATCAAAAGAACATTTTCATTATTATACCAAGGGTGGAGAACAAAATCTCCACTAATGAGCCCTTAGATTGGTAATGTAGGATTATGTAGCTATTTGTGGTCCCATTATTTTAATTCATATTCATGTTAATAAAATCCATTTCCTTACTAATAATAATGATGGTGTACTAGTTTTTATTTCCCTTAAAATTGCGTAAATGAATTTTCTTTCTCAATTTTATTCTCTTCTCCATTGGATGATGAATATATACATTTCAGAAGCAATTAGCAAGCATGGTGGAAAAGGCCTCAATTGAGGATGTTATGAAAGTGCTAATAGCTTCAAGAAAACAAGAGATGCACCAATTATGGACTACTTGTTCCCATCTAGTGGCCAAATCCGGGCTCCCTGCCGAAATCCTTGCCAAGCACCTTCCTATTGACGTGGTGGCAAAAATCGAAGAGCTACGCCTCAAAACCTCCTTCTCCCGTCGCTCCCTCATCCCGCACCCTCAGCATCCTCATCATGACATAACAGCTGCTGCCGCTGCTGCCGACCTCGAGGACCAGAAGATCCGGCGCATGCGTCGCGCCCTTGACTCCTCCGACGTGGAACTTGTCAAGCTCATGGTCATGGGAGAGGGTCTAAATCTAGATGAAGCATTGGCGATGCATTACGCTGTTGAGAACTGCAGTCGCGAAGTAGTCAAGGCATTGTTGGAGTTGGGCGCTGCTGACGTGGATTACCCAGCAGGGCCTGCAGGAAAGACCCCTCTCCACATGGCGGCGGAGATGGTCTCCCCGGACATGGTGGCGGTCCTCCTCGACCACCATGCGGACCCCAACGTACGCACGGTGGAAGGGGTGACCCCACTAGACATACTCCGAACCCTAACTTCGGATTTCTTATTCAAAGGGGCCGTGCCGGGCCTGGCCCATATCGAACCCAATAAGCTAAGGCTGTGTTTGGAGTTGGTCCAATCCGCGGCCATGGTGATATCGAGGGAGGAAGGGAACGGGAACTTGAACGCCACCGCATCAAGACCAATTTACCCTCCGATGAGCGACGAAGGTAACGCAAGCGGAAGTAATGCTAGCAGTGGCAATATGGGGAATATCAATTTGGATTCAAGGTTGGTTTATTTGAACTTGGGAGGACAAATGGGGTGTAATGAAGGGGTTGAGAATAATAATAGCCAGAGGCAAGGGATGAGTAGGCAAAGTGGTTGTGACCCTTCAATGTACCATCATCACCCTAATGAGTATTAGCCATATAAACCTAATGTATGAAGTATTTATCTGTCTCATCCATTTCTCTTTCCCTCAAATTGGTAAGATGTTTATGGAAATTGAGCAAATTTATGAAGATAATATCTTGAATATGGTATATTTCTCTTCCAATCCTAAGCATGCCAAATTCTAATCTTTGTGATTTCTTTTTCTACTTAATATAAATGGAGGTGTATTTTGTCATGCAATGCTTAGGATATGGATTTTGTGATGGGAAAAGGAATAATAAAATTTAGAAGGTAACTGTTTTTCCTTGTTTTTTTCTCTTTTCGTTTCACTAAGTATCATCAGTCTAGTGTTGGGCTAGATGGTTGAGATAATATTTTAAATGAGTGACAAGGGGATATACCATGTTACGTACGTAGTATTATTTTGTTATAGATAAATCATATTTACATCCCCGAATTTCCGACGTGACAATGCATGAATAAATATACATAGAAAGTTTCTGCATACATGTATGTATAAGATTTCTTCATTGTTAAAATGGGTGAATATTAATTTTCCAAAAAATTATGTCAACCCCTTCAAAATAATTTTGATGCAAATAGCGTTTAGACTTTATAATCTACACAAGCATCAAGGATGTATATCAAAATGCTCATCCAATACAAGATAATATTCCATTTTCCTCATATTTTATATGCCATTTTGGATGGTGATTCCAAAGCTTAAAAAGGACTTTTTTCATTGATCATTAGATTGCAGTGGAGTGAGCATTTTGAGATGGAAATGAAAGGAGGAGACAAGGAGAATCTGAAAATGTTAATATGTGGCTACAAAGCAGGTATGCTTTGCTATTGCTGTATAGCATCCGAGACCTTGTGTATTAAAAAAAAAATTAAAAATATATTTTTGCAAAACCTATAATTTTAGTCTAAAAATTAATGTTCAACTAGACGCCTGAAAATACTCAGCTGCAACTGAAAGTGCTAAAAATGTATGTATGCACTCATATATGTATGCCATTGAAGTGATATTTGAAGTGGACGCAAGGTCAATCTTTCAACCGTTGTCAATCTCTACCCTTTGCATTTATTAATGCATTTACTATATCCATTGCTCTATTTAATTTGTTTTGACCTTATTATTTTGTTGTCCCCCGCGACCTTTCACAGGATTTATAGTTGCATTTAATTATTGTACAAAGGAAATTAAATTTCTTTCTTTGGTTTGGGATTCCGTCTGTTTAATTTTATATATAAATAAAGAAAATTTTAGTTAATGTACCATCTCCATTAGTTTTTAATTGCCACTTTAGATTAAAATACATAAATTAAGATAATCATTAATTGGTCTTAATTGTAGAGAAAAAAAAAATATTTTACTTTATTATCCTTCATTAATTACTCAAAACATATCATTACAATCAATTAATAGGGGTAAAATTAGAAAAAAAAATAATTAATAATTTATTGGTTTTCTAAAGTAACAATTTAAAAGGAATGGGGTGGGTAGTTAGAGCATTAAATCACTCATTTGTTTTACTAAAATATCCTTATTGGAATATGAAAACGTGTGATTCTTAGTGAGAGGATATATTGACAAAATATTAACTCGTATTAATTTTAAATAAGAAAAATGAACTATAATTTGAAATATACGAAAATAGAAAGGTCTGAGAGGGAGTACATTTTTTTACACCAGGTTATTTAGATAAATATGCATATATTATTTAGATAAATATGCATATATTATAGTGTAAGGGATTGTCACTTGAGAAATTTTATAATGTAAGGAATTGTTCAGAAATACAGTTACTTTTGTTTTGGACATGTATTGATTGTGCATTACATAGTTCATTTATTTGACAAGTTTTCCAACTTACTTAAAAATAACACTAATATGGAAATTGCTATTTAGTACTGGAACTGTTGTTCAAGAAAGGGGGATTGGCAATTTTTTCTTTTCCTTTTTCCCAGTGACTGCCTTATTATAAAGTTATCTTTATTCCTAAATTAAATAATTTTATTTTTTTTGGTACATCAGAATTGCATGTCATAATTAATTTGAACTACAGTCATTTTACAATCTTATTAATAGTGTATGGACTTCAACTGCTGGGATATCTAGGGTTTGTCTTCTTGTATGTTACAAGTAAAAATTTCTCTTCGGAATTTGAGAAGAGTTGGATGAATACAATGTAAAAGTCATATATTTTTTGACAAAAGCAGCAAAAAGTTCAAGTTTAAAACTGCAACATAATGCAATTAGACTATTATACAAAAAAATAAAATAAAAAATTTAAATTTAAAAACTGCTACCAAACAACACCTATTTCGTAAGCCCTTGTTTGGATATGAGCTTTATCCCAATACCCTGGCCTATTTGTGTTGACCTAATTAACATAATTAAATTGTTCCACACCATCTCATCAAATTTCAAGGTAACATTACGAAAATGAAAAGTTATTTGTGGCAACAATAAATTACAATATCTATTGCACTTAATAAATTAAGAAATTATATAGATCTTGATACTGTAAGCACCTATTTGTTCATTTGGTTATCGATTTTAAGTAAATAAATAAATTTATTTTTAATTATAAAAAAGCTAAATATATTAAGTTTAAAATTTTTAATTTATTTAAGCCAAAATATAAATAAATACAACTTAAAATATGAGCCGCTAAATACTATATAATTTATTTAAAAAAACAAATTGAAAAACTACCATCTATAAGTTATAACCAAACGATGGCATGCATGCATCAATGAGACATGCCATGTTTTTTTCTCATAATGGTGGGACCACCAAGCATTTTTTAGGTTTTTGTCTGGACTAGTGAATACTCTAATGACGGAAATTAGCTGTCCTTTTCTTCCTTTTTAAATAATTATTATTATATTCATTTAAATATCTACTTTGGCCCGTGGTATTTCAAGAAACTTGGTTGGATTTTGGGGGTATAAAAAAACTTAAAGTGGAATTATTAGGCTAATTGACAAATTTAATGGTTGTATTGCATGAGTGCGACATTAATAAGATCACGAAATGTTATTATGATTAATTAATTAGTTTTATATATTATTTAATTTCGGGTTGCTCAATGTTATCCACTTTCCCGCCACACTCTATTCCCATTTTTGGACTCTAATAATGCAACTTAAACTTCCGGAAACCTTGAATTTTGTCCTCTTCTAATTATGATCAGTTAGATTGGGATAAGGGTTGTAACGTCCCAAAATTTACGGGTAATTTTTTTGTAAATTTGAATAATTTTGTTAATTATTTAATAATATTTATTTTCTTTCGTCGTTACATTCATAGTCGTTGCTTATTTCTCATAAATTTAGTGTCTCACTTTTGTAGACATTATGTATATCATTTCATAGTCGTAGATTATGATTCGTAGTCGTAGTATATCCTTGACGATATTCGTAGAGTTTTCGTTGTCGTAGAATATCGTTGTCCAATGATTTGGAAATCGTTTTTGGTAAAGTTTGGACTCAAGATTGTGTATCGGTACACAGATGCCGACTTAGCTCCATTTTCCCCCTTAAAATCCATTGGAAGCCGGCATATAAAATGGGTACCAGTACAAAATTGTGTACCGGTGTACACAGTTAGAAAGGTATGGCCTAGTTGCCTTTATACACCTTTTTCAAGTTGTTTTTCCTCATTTTTTCCCCCAATTCCGAAACAAGAGAGAGAGAAAGAGATTGTGGGTTTTCTACTTCCCCAATCTTCATCCTCAACTATCATCTAACTTGAGAGATCATTCGGAGAAAAAAAAAGTGTAAATTCTCGATCTCCATTGCATAGGCTTCGAGTTGAGGTACATTACGATTTGAGTTCATCCGCTAGATCAAACTTGGGGCGGAAGTATTAGGAGTTTTTAGAGGATTTCATCTAGCATCGAGATTCGGTTGTCATCTAGTCTTCAAACCTTTTTTTATCACCAGTACGAGGCCTACGTATTGACATTCGTCTTGTTTCAAATGGCATAAAAAGCTCATTTGGAAAGGCTAAGAAAAGGGGGTTTTCGGACTGGCATTGGTGTAGTCTTTCATTAGCGTCTTTAGAGGCATATGTATTGAGGTATGAACATAAACGAATAATGGTATAAGTTTGAACGTATGCACAGGTATAATGTATGTTTATGTTTTAAGCTTTAAGTATATAATTCAATTAAGTATGAATTACATTTATCGAATGCCCTACGAGAATGAAGATAATTTGAGGCATTATAGTAGGTATATATAGTTGATATGAAGTATGCAATGTAAGAATGCGAGGTATAAGTATGTGATGTAAATATGCAATATATGTATGCAATATAAGTAAGCATGTAACTACGTGTAGTAAGTACAAGTAGGCATAGTAAGTATCAGAAGGCGGGGAATGAATAAGTTGGCAGCATATGTATAAGTATGTAAGCGTATATATAAGTATTACAAGCATGTTATGTATAAGTAATCATAACACGTTTGTTGAATAAATATAAGAAGCTTGTATATTATTTAAGCCTAAGTTAGATTGAATACTCATGCATTTGATTGTATGTATAACTATATATAGGTCACAATTTGTTGTGACAATTATGAAAGTAAATATGTTACTCATTCATGTTACGTTTTGCTATGACATATATATTAAGTATTACGTATGTTAAGACATTGTTAAGTAAGGCATTTGGTGAATCATTCATGTTTATAAGCATGACCTGATCATAAGCATAGTATGATCAGAAGCATTCGTGTTACATTTATAAGTATAAGGGAATAAGTTATTCGAAATCATAAGCATAAAGGAATAAGTTACTTGATTCACGTGCATATAGAAATAAGTTATCTAGGGCTATACGAAACACTCAAATTGTTTTAAGAAAAAGGGCAATACTAAACGCCCAAATTGATTTAAGAAATGGCATAAGAAATGCCCATTTTTGTTTTAAAAGATAAAGTAAGGGATAAGTCCCCAACTTCCTTTTCAAAATAAGACGAGATATGTCTCGTATACATAAGTTGCATTTATAAGTACTTGGTGTAGATGAGTTATGTTCTCTTATGCGGATGTTGTATTCATAAATAATGGTTATATTTGTATACTTTTACTTTACATGGTTATATATAAAATGATTATGTTCATTTTACATATTTACATACATGATTATTTATCGCTTACTGTCATATTTATCATATTGTTGATTTCTGACCAGTATATATATTTTTTCATGTACATCGTCCTCTAATCACTTTGTAAGTCCATAGTTTGGCTCATAATACGATTGATAGGTTGTGGAGATGCATATGCAAGGGTACATTTTGTAGCTACGGCTATTTGTATTAGACCTCATTTATATTTTGCTTTGGAGTTGTATGAAAGTATAGATATATTCTTGCCTTGTACATGAGACGAAGAACATATTCATACCTTCTTTCTTATTTCTTTTGGCAAGCCTATAGTTTGATTATGTATATGTAAATAACGGTTTATGTAGTAATATTAAGAAGTTGTTTAAGTTTTCTTCATTTAATTGTTGGCATTGTTCCATTGCAAAACTCTGAGTTGTAGTTATGCGTAACTGGGAATGGTAGATATATGTATCTCGTTTAATTTCTTTACGTATTTGCGGGGTCATGCCATTGAGTTTTAAGGTTGAAAACTTGGGGCGTGACAAGTATTGAAAGTATATTAAGTTGTATTTCAGTTCTTTTATTGATTTTTCTTTCTTTTTTTCTCACGACCTCGGGTCACGGATTGTGAACTTTCCATCTACCGATCTCTCTCATCATCGTCCCAAACAATAAAAACAACGAAGCCATCTCACTGCCACTTCTCCATCGCACCCAACCTATTAGTAGCAAGTCCCCTTCTCTTTTGTTCAAAATAAATAAACTATGCAAGTATATTTACTTTCTATTATAAAAGTAAAAGAATATTTTACACATTTTTATACCTATTTTACCATTTTATTCTTTTTTCCTTATTTTTTATTTTTATTAATATTGAAAAAAAAGTAGAATCGTGCTCTATTGTAGTATGCTCTACTATAAATTGATAATAGTATTTTGTAAATTTTTATTCCTATTTTATCCCTTTTTTGTTTTTAGTTTATCATCTTAATAAAATTTTAAAAAAAATACTCGAAATATGTACTATTCATCTACTCTGTACTACAAAAGCACAAGAGTTTTTTTCATATATTTTCTTCTTATTGAAACCTACTATTTTTGTTCCTATTATACTTTTAATTATAATTTTTTACTCTCTATTATAAAATCACAAGCTTGATTTTACACATTTTATTCCTATTTTACCTTCTTCTTCATTTTTCTTATTTTTTTCTTATTAAAATTAAAAAAAAAATCTAATCGTGATCTATTATTATACTCTCCAATATGAATTGATAATGGTATTTTATAAATTATTATCCCTATTTTACTTTCGGTTTTCTATTCATAGTTTACATTCTTATTAAAATTGAAAAAATATCCAAATCGTGTACTATTAATCTATTATCTATTACAAAAGCACAATAGTAATTTATACAATTTTTTAATCTCTTATTTGTATTCCTATATTATCTTCTATTATAATTTTAGAAAAAAGCCAAATGTTGTCTTATTCATCTACTATCTACTAAAAAACGTATAAGCG
Organism: Embelia ribes; assembly: GCA_001753735.1. Lineage (NCBI taxonomy): Eukaryota > Viridiplantae > Streptophyta > Magnoliopsida > Ericales > Primulaceae > Embelia > Embelia ribes. The sequence continues at coordinate 22,377 of MKEJ01087443.1, forward strand.
TGTTACACATTTTTATTCTTATTTTACTTACTTTTTTTCTATTTTTTCCTCTTATTATTAATGTTAAAAAAATACACAACTGTACCCTTTTCATTTATTCTCTATCATAATAGTACAAGGGTATGTTAAATATTTTATTTTTGTATTTTACATTCTTATTGTATGTTCATATTTTATCTTTTATACATTTTTTTTTCCGTTTACCCTATTATTTTTTGTTCTTGTTTGCCCACTTATTAAATTTTTAAAAAATTATATTTGTGTCTTTTTCACGTTATAGCATCATACCCAGATGAAAAAGAAAAATAAAAAAATATATGGTCAAAACTAAGAAAATACATTCAATTAGTACATCTTTTCTGCTTGCATCGGCTCCCATCTCTTCTTTCCTGCAACCCAAATCATCTTCACCAGTATCGGATCCCGCACCATAACTTATTAATTATTTAGTAATTTATTCTATTTTATAGATAGCATTAAATTTATTTATATTACAAAGAACCTAAACTTAAAATTTCTTGAACTTATTACTATTATGTGTTATTTCAAAACTTAACACAATTAATTGATATTAAGCATAAACATGGAGGTCATGCCATCAATATAACTTTAACCACTTATTACAATTTATGGTTAATAATAAAAGCTTAATAAAATTATTTTTTTCTGCTTATTAATATTAAATTTAAAAATTGTTTTTTTTTTCATAATTTATTTATTAATTAATTTTTTCCACTTCAAATTTATAATCATATAACTACAAATTGGAGGTTGTGTGGCTGTTATTTGGTGATAGCCATTAATGTTTAAAATAAAAAAAATCATTATTTAGGTTGTACTTAAAATATTAAAAGATGTAGTATATTTTGGATGAAGCTAATCGACTAAATTGGGCAATTTCCAGAACTGAAAATAAGGTGATTCTTTACTAATGTATGTGTACGTTTTAAAATTTTGCTGGTTAAATTTTTAAGACTCCAGCATACAACTACATAATCAAATGCTATTTAGTTGCGTTAAAGTTCATGATGAAAATTGTTAGCTAAAATATTTAATAAAAATACTATTTAGTTGCCTTAAAGTTCATATTAAAAATTGTTAAGTAGATCATTTCAATATCAATAACAAGAAAAACCTAAAAAACTTGTTAATCACTTTATTTAAATAATTTAATGAAACGGGAGTTATGAGTTTGATCAATGACTTTAATTCTTATCTTGTATTTTTTGTAAATCTAGATACATATAGACGATATTTTCAAAATTAATGGAATTCCAAATTTAATTTTAATATTTATATTAATGTAATATAAATTTTATAGTTTTGTTTATTTAGTATGGTAAAAATAATTAATCACAATATCATTTTTTTTTATCTTTTTATGCTAAATCCATTGATAATAGTTCAAAAACTAATTTAAAATTAGCATAGAAATTTGATTTCAATAATATTTTTCATAGATATATATCTATGTGAAATTGTTCTGATTGATCTAACTTTTAAAACAATTTTGTGGGCTATTGTTTGACTCAACTATTTTTTGAAATAAGATTTTAGATGTCATTTTTTTTAAGACCGTATTTATAAATTTATTTTTCCAAGAGAAATTTTATCTATTTTAGAAAGTATTTTATAGAATTTGAAAGTAAATCATTAAGATTCTAGATAATCTAACACCAATTTATATCTAATCAATAAAAAAGCGATTGTAAAAAAAATGAGAACAAATATAAGAACAAATTTAAAAGTTATTGTTACTATTTAGAAATTTATTAAATTTATTATATTTTTTTTTAAAAAATAAAGACGACATTTTGTAGCCAATAACATTTTGTTGTCAATTTTAAAATTTTTGAGAAATGACAGATAAATACTAAAAATGAAAGTATTACCAAACAGGCCTATAAAAAATTATATTATCTAATTTAACAAGCTGCTAACTAAGAAAAATTAAGTCAAGTGTAAGCTAATTTCTTGTCTTTTATTATTTTATAGTTTTTTTCATTTTCCTTTATACTTATTGTAATATTATATTTTCTGATTCATACAAAAAAGAAAAGAAATAATTTCCTATTGTAAATGTTCAAGGTGAAAGTAGGAAGAAAGTATCACATTGTAGTTATAAGTTATAAATTTGTCCTATAGATTATTTCATTCTATTTTATTATAATCTTTTTTTGCAGTGATTTATGGTCAATATGTATATCAAAATAACAGAGACAAGGTTAAATTTTTTCAAGATAAATAGTCAAACTTTAGAACGAAAATTTATCCAGAATTAGTTGATATTGTACTCACGGGGAGACAATATTGTTGAAAACACAAGATTTCATATCACTTAAGAATAAAGCAATAGAGACATAATATACACTAATGGGCTTCGCACCTAATCGGGCTTAAATTTTTAATTTGGTATGAGTTCCGTATGTGAATATATAATGGTCTCTTACATACGCGTGTGAGTTGTCCACTTATTAATGTGTAATGTCTCCCAACAAGTGGTGTATGAGCCAAAGGTTGACGATCCTATACTAAAATATTCATGCAGTAGCATTCATAATTATATGAAAAAGCGCAAAGTCATGGGTGCAAACATGGCAAGGCAGGTGCATGTACCGTTGAACTGCGACATTCCAGAAATTTCCATATTTTATTCATTATTTTTAATATGATTTTGGTCGCTCAAAACTCATATTAGTCTTCATTGTTTGGCCATTCATTGTTATCATAGTCAAGTATTATCATAGTCGAACATTTTTGTAGTCGAGATTTTCGTAAATTCACATTGCATATCGAGATTACATTTTATTGAAGCATATATATTTTGGTGGAAATATATTTCGTGATATATATGTAAATTCATGACTTTCCATGTGCATATTTATGGTATGTGTTTCATAGTTATCGTGACTCGGTTGTACAAAATTCGCATAGTTCGCAGTACGACATTTAGCAGGGTATCGAGTATTTAAGACTTATTCATCTTGATATAACACATGTGTGCTTATATGTTACGCTTATGTATTATACTTATATGTCATGAGATATATATATGTATGTATGTATAATAAAAATGAAAAATGATATATAGTATAATTAATTAGAAGTTTAGTCAACATTTACTTCCTAGTCAATATACTTAGTCAACATTTTACACAAAATTGGTCCCTTAGTCACGGCAATACCTATTTTTTTTCTACTTCAACTTTTGACAAATGTTTAGAAGTGTTAACATTTCATTTCTTTCCTATTTCACGAAAAACCTAGAAAAAAGAAAAAGAAAGAACAACTTAGGAACCAAACTTTATTTGGTTGATCGAGCTAGCTATGGAGTTTGTTCATCCAAAGTACTTCTAGAATCGAGTTCTACACCATATAACGAGTCTTTTAAGGTAAGTATCATTGTCTCTCGTGTTCGTTCATGATGTTTTGGGTTCCGTGCTTTTTTCGCACATGAATATAAACTTCGATTTCTTAATCTTTAGTGCGTTTAGCTTTTTTTCTTCTAGAGGTTCGACGGCTATTTCAATTGTCTTGTAAATCAAACTTGGGCATAAAGTTGGGACATTTAGGGGGTTGCTTAGGCTTACTTTCTTAGTTTTTAGGAGCTCAAATTTGGTACTGTAGTTAGTGATCTCTATTATAAACTCGATATCTTCTATTATGTGCAAATATGTTAGTTACATCTTATATTTGTAACCGTAATTATTAATTCGTAGTTAATTACCATGTTTATATGATTAATCATTTCCTATATTTGGTTGTTTCGAGCGTGTTATCTTACAAGCTTAATCGTGTTTCATTCTTAGTTAGGCATTCGGGATATCATTCATAATATTGACATTTCATTCATGCCAGTACAAAAATGTTGTTTTCAAGCATCAAGTCATGATTTCGGGATTCGGATTTCACATTTATTTTCGGGACATAGTGTATCGATTTTTTTTTTACTATCGAGAAGCAATTGGGTTCATACAACCCCATCGGGAAAGGCAGAAAACCAGATCTAGGATATTCATTGAAGGTGCCAAATTTCGGGGTGCGCCACAATGAAGGCTTAGCATTCGTCAAATTTCAGGAACGAGCCATGGAGTTTTTAAACATCGGGCCAATACTAGTCCCATTTTTTTTAGACATAGTCGAGTTTTTGTAGTCGAGTCGTGGCCGCATACATCGAGCATATATACATTCGAGTTTCATGGCATT
>MKEJ01087446.1:0-14176 GCA_001753735.1 Embelia ribes
TCATGTTGTACACATGTATTTACCTAGAAACATTGTTGTTATGCATAAAAAAGAAAATGTTGGTTAATGTTGTATCATGTTCATCCGCGTGTGCATACATGGCATATATTTTTTACTCATTTTTATCGAATTGTTAAGAATCTGACCCACACCTTGCACATATTTTCTTTCTTGGTTTGTTTTGTTGGCACAGAGGAGAGCTTGGGCCATGCGTGATAGGCATGGACACATATGTATATGCTGATGTCGATATCCTTTGCTAGTTGTAGCCTCATGTTGATGTTGTATTTGAATTGCAGGCAGGCTATATGCATATAAATGATAATGTGTATCGCTACAGACGTTGGTTACATATATGTATAAATAGGTTATTGTAAAGTAGTTGTAGTCCGGAAGGTGAACATGTCGTATTTATCGTTATTTTCTTTCGTTTGTTATTTCTATTTTTCTTTTCTTTTTATTTTCTCTTTATATCACGTATTCGGGTTTTAGGAAATTCGAGGGGTGACAAGTTGTTATCAAAGCTAGCTGGATCACGTAAACCATGGTGGCTTATGGGTAAAGGCCTTAGTCAGGGTAGCAAGTCAGGGTTGCTGCTTGTAGTATATTTATATGGGTTAACAAAAGTAGCATATGATATGATTCATTTGGTGGCTAAATATTTATATGTGGGGGCATATAAATAAAAAAATCATAAATATATATGTGGGGAGTGCATATATAATCTTTTATATGCGGAGCATATATAGAGAGAGACTTATGTCTTCTCTTGTTTGTTACCTGTGATGTAAAGTTTGGATGGCACGATGAGGCAAAGGTGCTTGCAGTGGTGGACGTCATAGAAGTAGAGGAGCTAGAGGTAGTAGAAATAGAACGGGGGATTGCAATGCGGGGGTGGCTCAATCAGAGCATGCTCACACGCATTCAATGGTGGATACAGAGGAGGAAAGCATGGAGGAGCATGAGGAAGAGGTTCATTAACCTCAACCTCGAGCTTCGCCACATGCTAATCCTCAAATGGGGCTTGGTGATGGTGAATTCCAATCTCCGGAATTCTCTAACATGTTCCGAGCTATGGAAGCGGCTTTCAATCGGATAGCAAGGCATCCGGGAGAAAGTAGCGAAACTCGAGCCTCTTCGGCTAAAGGAATTTTCGGAGGATGAATCCTCCTCCTTTTCAAGAAGATTCCAAGCCAATTGTAGCGGAACATTGGCTTATAGTGGTGGAACGGATCTTTAGATCGCTCTAAATGGTTGACTACGATCTTCGAATGGCGACGGCACCTTTCTATCTTCGAGGAGACGTGGCAGACTGGTGTAAGAGTCAGGAGGAGGTTTATGGCCAAGACAATATTACTTGGGCCGTTTTTTGAGAACTTTTCTAGGAGGAATTCTTTCCTGAAACTCTTCATGAAAGGAAATGCGAAGATTTCATTAATCTTGTTCAAAGGAACATAATGGTACATAAGTACCAAATGCAATTCACTAGTCTTTCTTGGTATGTATAGAATTTGGCATCTATGGAAAACTTCATTGTTTGATGTTCGAGATGGTTTACACCCTTCTATTCAAATCTCAATTGTTGCTGGTCTTCATGAGACCTACAAAATATGTGTAAATGAGACGATAATGGTTGAAGCTAGCATATTGAATAAGCAACGTGTCAATACCACACGTTCTTTTTGACCTTCAGGACAAATTTTGGGTTCTCAGATGGTTTGTGATTTGGGGATTGATTTAGGAAATCATGGTGACGGTGGTGGTAGTATTGGTGGTGGTGATAATTCAAGTACTAGCTGAGGTGATGATAGAAAAAGGTCAAGAGATACTTTTTCTTCTTCTTTTCGAGGGCAACCTCAACCTATCCAGATTTTATCTTGAAGTTCTTCGGTTCAGTATGGAGCATGCTATAATTGTGGTCAAATGGGCCATTTAATTCATGATTGCCTTCTTCCTCTTGCATGTCATCTTTGTGGCTCTAAGGAGCATATTCTATCTTCATGCCCGATGGTTATTTTTCATAGATGTGGCAATGTGGGTCATATGCAGCTGTGATGTTTTAGAGTACCGGGCCTTCTGATGTTTGAGGTATGCTATCGTTTCTTCCTATTTGAGCATACATTGTATTTTATAGTAGTTTATTTCGATTCGTGTTATTGTTGGAGTAGTCATTGATTGTTTGGATAGAATATATTATTATGTTTGCATGTTCATTGTCGAGATATCTTCTCAAGGAATTCGAAATTTGTTCGAAATAATTTATTTTATTATGATTGGCGGAGTATGATGTGGCGTAGAATTGATTGTGATGGTATAAGAAATTGCAGTGCAGATATATTTAGCTATGTGTTAGCTACTATTTTCTATGTGGTGTTTGAGGTTGTGGTTGAATTGTCGAGGTAAATGTTGTAGATATGGCAATTTATAGACAATGAGCTTGCCTTGCTGACATGTTTGGAAGTTATAGTTTTGTTTGAATCGTTTGGGTTATATTCTTGTACGAATCATTACACCAGGATATCGATACTCTGTTTGATCAACAGAAAAGTTCAAAATACTTGTCTAGTATCATGCATGGCGAGATCGGGTGAAAGATAATTCTAAAACCCCATTTAAATGTAACAGTAATATTTATGGATTTAAAGAATTGTATCTTCCTCCCACATCTCGATCAAATTGCGATACTATTATTGTTTCGTTTGGAGCTTATCTCTTCCGTCGAAAACTCAGAAAGTTGTTGTTTCGTTTGGTGAATTATTGACCTCGGCTTTTATTCTTGTTATTTTGGTTTGTTGGTATGAATTCATAGTAATTGTTAATTTTAAGGTCAAAATTTCCTAACGAGAGAAGAATGTAACATCCCAAAATTTACGAACGAATTTTTCACTTTTATAAATAATTTATTATTCGAGTTGTAATGATATTATTTATTTCATATCATGGTGTTCGTTGTCGTAGTAAAGGATTCGTAGCCGTGATGCAGTATTCGTGTTCATAAAAGGTGGATTCTAGTAGTGGTTTTGGTCATCAAGACTTTGTTGAAAGTTTAGAAAAATTGGTGTGTCTGATGCCTATCCGATGGTCGGCCAAGGGGTTAGATCTTTGCTAAAAAATTGTAAGGAGTTAAGTGAAGCCAAGGAGCTTGTCCAACAAGCATTCGATGGTGCATCCGCCAACGTAAATACCGTCGGACATACCGTCAAATAAGACAATATTTTGAGCCCTACTGCTTCATCAAATGAGTTGTAAGCCACTCATTCCTCATTTCCACTTTTTAATTGAGGAAAAGAGCAGAGAGACTGAGAGAATGAGATTTTGGTCTTCAATCTTTACCCCTCCGATTCATTTGACATCGTTGATCCTCCGGAGATAAAAAAATGGATATTCAGAATCTACATTGCAAGGGTTTCAATTTGACGTAAGTTTCTTCTTCTATTTTTGTCGATGGTGTTATCTCAGTTTTCGTATCGAGTTGTTACATTGAAATAAAATTGAAAAACTTCTTTCTTATTTCTCATAGATCATTTTTATATAAAGGCTTATTCTGATCCTAGGCTTGTAGCTAGATCGAATCGAGAGGCTAACAAAGATAAGTTTCTAATCTGTTTCATCTACTCTCAGATATTCCCAAAGCTCGAAACTTACATATTCCGAATCACTATCTTGGGGGCTTCATATTGACATAAGTTTCATCGTTTCATTATCTCAGTGATGTTTTCCCGATTTTCATATCTATCAAATTGTTGAAATAAAATTAGGAAATGTCCTGCTTACGAGTTGTAGAATATTTTGTGTATAGGGCAGACTTGATTCGAGTAGCAGAGGTAGATCAAATTGGAGGCGCAAGAAAAGTGATTTTCAGGTTTAAGCACGAGATATCTTTTGGTGACTTTCGAAGGAGTAAAAGGTATGGGCAGATTTAGAACAATTATATAAATTGGAATCTTTGTACATATATTGACAAGTATCACATGTCATTAATTTTCATTTATATCGTATCGTCTTTTCGTATGAAAAAAAAATATTTTCTTGGAAATTAGTATACTTATATGGCAAAGATTAGTGGTATATTAATGTTCATAAATGTTGGCGATTAAATATTTCGTTGGCAAATAAGGCATATTATCATTCGTGGCAAATCTTTATAGGCTTAGTGGCGGAGATTCATAGTACATTAATTCATATAAATGTTAATAGCGTAGATGCTCGAGGCATATTGATTGTAGTAGTATATATTTTCGTTGTATAATATATATCGTGGTGTATATAAATTCGAAGTGTACTGTTGGTGATTCGTAGCGCAGCAGTGGCGGAGATTTCGAAGTATATTGTTATGAAAGAGTATTCAAAGTATGTAAATTTTAGTAATGTAATCTGTCGGAAGTTAGTTGTTCTAGTGTAATTCGTAGCCTAAATTTATATATATATTCAGGGCCTAAAAAGCTACGTTCAAATACATGGCCTCAAAAAACTATTTTTCAACCACATGGCCTAAAGATATATATTACAATTTCAAGACCTGAAAACTCATGATTTTTATTGCTATAATTCGCAGTATGTATGGTAGTGTTCACATGTTACGTTGGTAAATTATTGCATATTCGTTGGAAGTTAGCATTGTTACACATTATGGAAATTCATATGTATTAAATGATGAATTATGAGGAGAAAAAGCATGATTTGAGAGATTTAAAAAGGTTGATTCTCAAAATGTGGAATTTTGATTTCAAATTTTGAAAAAGTTGATTCAAAGTTTGAAAAAGAGAACGAATTTTGAGATTGGAAAATATGGTTTGGAGTCTTATAAGCTTACCTTCGGGCTATTTAAAAGTATATACGTGGCTTTGGAAATATGTTTTATAAAGTAAAAAGAAATACATATATTGGATATATTGGCAGAGTATAGATTCATATCGAGGATATGATGGTGGAGTATGCATTCAGGGACATGTGCGACATGTCTAATAGTAGAGCTATGAGTAATCTGACAGATCTGAGTCGGGCTTATAATCATGGCACCTACGCATTCTCGTGTTATTCACAAGGGGGCTTAAGTCGCCCTAGGATGAGTGCCTTGTAGTCGATGGCATGTGATGCCTTCATGATTTATAAAAAGGAGAGGATAAATTGCAAAAAGTGGTATGGTATTTTATTTATAAAAAGGAGAAGGCATGAGTTGCCAACTCTTTATAAATCACGATGTATTTGGTATATGGTGTTTATTTATAAAGAAGATAGAGTATGAGTTGCCAATTTTTTATAAATTGCGAAGATAATATATTTGTATAATTCGTAGCTTGGTGTATTTCGGCACCTGGTGTATTTTGGTACCTGGTGTATCCATACTTGGTGTATCCGTATTTGGTGTATTCGTACTTGGTGTATTCGGTATTTATGTTTTAAGTCGAGCATGATAGTGCATTGTACACTTAGCACTTACCCCTTATGCTTAAAGCATGTAATATTTAAAACTCGTAGTTCTAGCATTGTAGTGGTATATGTAGTATGGTTGGTGGTGGCATTAGAGAACTTGTGGGTTACCTTGAAAACTTGTACATACTTCAAAACTCGTCGACTAAAGTTAAATTTTGTATATTCGCATGTGCAAACATGGCATATACTTATTAGATCCCCTTTATCGTTTTGCTAAGAATCTGACCCGTATTTCTTTATTTGTACATTGTTACTCATTTTGTCTTGTACATGCGGATGAGAATTTGGAGCATGCTTGAGTAGCATGCACATACTTATGCTGATGTAGCTTTTGGTGGCGTAGGAGTTGTAATATCATCTACTTATGTATTTTTGTATTTAAGGCACAGATGTTGTATATACTTTGGTAGTTGGGGCCTCGTGTTGATATATTTGGTAGTCGAGGCCAGGATTTCTGTATAAGACTTATACTTTCTTTTGGACAAGTAAGTAGCTTGAAGATATCGATGTAAATTTCCGTAGTTTACTTTATTGTTGTTTATGCTTTATTATGCAGGCAGGTTATATGTATATGTATATGTAAATTTGCTGGCAGAGTATATGCATATGTGGATTGTTGTTGTAGTCGAGAAGTAGAATATGGTACTCATTTTACGCTATTTTTTTTCCTTTCTTATTATTTTATTTTTATCTCACGTCTCTGGGTTCAAAAAAATTCAGGGCGTGATAAAAATTATCCCCTCCAACGATGTTCGCTCCAAATGCAACATTTGTCCCTACAATTGTTTAACATGTGTCCCATCATATTATAATTCTAAAATAATAAAACTTACCGTAATAGAAATTATTAAAATCAAATTAATTTATCATAATAAAATTTATTAAATCTAAATTTACTATAAGATCACACACCGCCCAAAATATACATATATATCTCTACATAATTATATGATAACTTATCATAATAGAAATTATTAAAATTATATTTAAGAATCAAAATATTTCTAGGAAATAAATATTTTAATAAATTGATTGTTATCCATATGAGATTCTTTATAAAATTTTAAAATATTATCCTAATCAGCAATAATTTTCACACCCCCAAAATTAACATAAATAGATATTATTTTTTTACGAAAACCTAATCATAGTATAAATCCTACATAATCTGATCTTTTATAAAGTTATAAATAACTTAAAAAATACAAAATGTCATTAAAAAAATAAATTAATTGATACAAAAAAGAATATAATACACATCTCGCACATCGCACGAGCTGCACTCTAATATGTATAATTGCTCTAAATAATATATATATATATATACATATACACACACACATACACAGAATAAACGAGTTTAGCTCTAGTGCTAACGAGACGAGGTATATATAGCTCAAGCTCCGCTCTTTTAATAAAAGAGCCCTAAAACTCAGCTCTTGTTCAGCTCTTTTACTAGTCTAGCCGAGCCGAACCAGAGCCCAAGCCCAAACTACTTTCAAGCTGCTCTTAAACGGCTATATTCATTTATACCCTTAATTGTGGTCATGGTTTTTCTTTTCTATGGAGACACTTTTTGGTCGGGCTGGTCTTTCGTTCAAGGATCGGAGAGAGTCCCAACGGGAGGATCCGGACCTGGTCCAATCGAACTATGTTAAAAAAAGCTAAACTAAGTTCAACTGACAGGCATCTTATAAAAGAAGTGTGAGAATTTTAAAAATTATGTATCCAAATGAATGGTTGCAATCAACTTTACACAAATATGAACAAACAAGAGAACAAGACTACTGAAAGAAAGACAGTAGCAAAGACCACAAAGGCTTGTAAGCCCATTAGAGGATTGTCTAATTTGCATAACTTGGGCAAGAATTGATCATTCAAGAACTCCCATGAGATCTGACAGATGAAATTGATTGTGCGGAAACAGAAGCAGTTGGGCTATTAAGATCCCGGTCCCCGTTTGCAACTTTAGGTTTTCCGCCAAATCGGTCTAATGCATCTTGGCAAACATCAATGAACCACTCATCTTCGGGAAGAACACTGCAATGCCGCAATACCATTACTATTAGCCACGAAAAGTTCTAGTGAATTCTAAATGGGTGGGTAACCAGATAACAATATCTATACATATACAAGTTTCCACACATAATCAATGCACCCAGACTATTGTAACTACCATAATACAACACAAATCAAGATATAAAAGCCACAGTTGCCTTCGAGTCAAAGGAATTACTAAGCAGTGATCTATTCAAAGTAGAATTGAATCTGGTATGGCTTCTAATGAATGGAATTAATACTTGTCTAAAACTTACGGCAAGCTTGCATATAGAAGAATTGAGCTACCGTAAATCTTTAATGCTTGATAATAACCAAAAGATACTCATTTATGACAATCTCAAAAGAACATACACTATCCGACCATATAATAATCCCAACATGCCAATCCCCCACACCATACATTGCTATATAACGGTGCTGTTAATGATGGTAAATCTAGCCCAAAAACAAAGAAACTCCTATAGCTATTCACAATAGGTACTCTCGTAACAAAAAATCCTATTATTTTGTATTTTCCTACCATCATATTAAAGAAAGTTTAGTTTAATATGGAACTCTTTTTCTACCCGAATTCTGACAGGTCGAAACCAAATACGCAAAAACAAAATAATAACATCAAAAAGCAGTGTCACCAATAACCAAATAGGGGGACAAATGGTATCACAACAATGTTTAACAAAAGTAAATTCAAAACAAGATAATACTCGTTTACCTGTATGGATCGATTCCAGTCGTAGCAAAAGCTGCCAATGCCTTGGATATGATCTCATTGATCACTCGGTTCAAATTCCTAGATAAGTACCGCCCTTGTGAAGCAAAGCAGATAATAAATTTCATGTCCAAATAGAACTGCAAAACATCAGTCGTATAATAAGAGATCATTACAGAATCTGCACAAGAACACTTATGAGAAAATGAGAAGCAATCGTACAAACCTGTTGCAGACCAAGAGGACCCAAAGGCCTCGGTCCTTCCTCAATATCATCCCAAAAACTTTGGTCATCTGAAAGCCATAATATGACTGTTTCAGTAAGCCTCATCAACAGCAGTGTAGCAAACCTTTCCCTGCCTACAAACATCTCCGATGCTATGCTCGCCATTCTGCTAACTTTTGCATAAAGTTCCTGGATAATAATGAAGCAACAGGATAGGTCCTTGACATTGAAATACTATCAAAAAACATAAGACAAGTGGCCATGACATATAGGGTTGAGCACCATGAACCTTACAATATTGGCAAGCACAAGTAATACATCACGTAAAATCATAAACTACCATAAAAGCAGATGCTGAGTTCCTAAACTGCAAAATTTAAGAATCTAAAGGCAGACCAATTCGAAAAAAACGCATTAACAAATGGAAGTCAACACATTCCCAAATGTAAGCGGGAGTGTGGAAGTAAAAAAGGTGCATAATGACAAACACCGTGTTATTCATATCATAATCATAAACAACAGGAACTAGTGCAAACCAGATAGTGAATGAAGAAAGAATAAGAAAAACTAAGGAAAGCACAAACATAAATAATAAAGTCAATAGGAACTCAAAAGTACCTGGAATATCGAGGAAGGAAGCCACTCTATTTCATCTGAATTTCCATCCATATTTAAGTACATGTCAGCACTAAGATGGCTGTCACCATCCTCGGTGAAAATAAGATCTAGAGCATGCTGTCTACAGAAGCTATCTTTCAACCTATCAACAGAGTTCACAAGACGCCTCTTCCATTCTTTTTGTTCTGGATGACGATTTTGTCTATCCACCAGTCCCCTGCGAAGATCTTCTTTGTAACTAGTCTGATTCAATGGGGCAAGCTTCATGGCTGCACGTGGTAAAAGTTCATCGGCTAATAAAGAAGCATTTGCCAACAAGGCAATCTGCTGGGCTTCAGTCTCAGCAATTCGGACAATTTTATTTGCAGAACCTTCATAATTTGCTTCTTCTTCCATGGACCCAGGTAACGCCTTTATGAGCATGCTAACATACGAATTAAATATCTGGAACAAGCCCTCTAAAGTTTTCCCTCCCAACTGCATACTTAAAAGTGATCCCACGTCCTCAAAGAAGTCCTACAAAAACAAAGAATCATCCATGCACAACAGAGACACGGACAAATAACCAAAAACTTGCAAACAATTATTTCAAATATCTTCCCAAGCAGTCAAGGATCAAAATTGAGATAACTGCAGACAGCAAAATATATGAACCACCCAAAGAACAGGCACACAAATATATGCAAGTGTGAAATTTTGAAAAGAAGACAAGATAACAGACTTCTCCAATGTCAGGGTAATTAAGAATATCCACAAACTATTCACCTGAACCATCAGATTGAACCTGTGGGCACTACTAGAAAGCTTATGCTGATATGCAGCCGTGGTAGAGCTCGAAAATCTTCCAGATTGACGAGCAACAGACGGAGGCAATGTAAGTTCCCAATCATCAGCAGCAGCAAGGGCGGCTGTACTTTCTTCAATACGCTTCAAATTAGCATCTAGTGCTTGTTCAACACTCGGTCTAAAGAGTTTCAGCAGCACAGGGCAAAGTGCCAAGCCTCGACCTTCCAGCAAAGAACAATGACCTAAAGCTATCTGCACACACTCAGCAGCAGCCCTTAAACCACCAGCAGCTGCAGATGAAGTTAAAGCATGTCTTTTCACAAGGAGTGCAAATGCCTCAGTTTGCTTTGTGGCCCACATTACAAGCTCAGAAGTGTAAGCAGGCTCCCTACCAAAGATGGCCAAAGAATCGTTGGCGGCTTGAGATATTGCAGAGAATATTAGTTGTGAGAGGGCAGCAGTGTATGCTCCTCCATAAGAGGTGCTTGATGGGCGAAGTGTTTGCATGTTGTATCGATATCTCTGGTAATGTGCATTGAGCAGTAAACTATGAGCTCGGGGGCCATCACCGAGCTTCTTCAGAGCAGAAATAGCTGCACGGAGCTCGCTGCCACGGGTTGAAGGTTGACAAGCAGCTTCAGCAAGCTGGTCAGCTAACTTTTGCCTACGTTCTCCGACGGCAATCTGTAAGGACAAGAGTACAGCTGGACTTAACAGCTTCTTTTCTTTTGCTTCAGAAACGATGTGCTCTCCTTCATCAAGGGTTTCTAACGCCTCATCTATCCTCCTCTCGGCTAACAGAACATCTAGTAAATCTGGGAATTCTATCAAACGCTTTTCCAGGTCAGAAGAATCTTTGTCTTCATAATTCGATGATCCATCCATAGTAGAACCATCAGGAATGCTGGTAGATAGCGAATCAATACGAACTCCCTCAGCTAAACCATGAATTAAAGTTGCCTGAGTAGAGAGCAGGTTTCTAATCGATGAGAGCTCCCCTTCCAGATCAGAGATCTCTTTTGATGTACTGTCGAGGGACAAAAGAAACGAAAATTTTAGTACACTCTGCACCAAATCAACTACCGATCATGATATAAGTAAGATTATTATGATGCATGGAAACACATGTATAGCAGCCAAAAAATAAAGAAAGAAAAGATGAAGTATACCATTTTGTTAAGCTCAAATACACAACCACCACTGCCTTTACATCATAGGAATTAAAACCGGTTTAGTGGGAGGCTATGCATTAGTTTACATTCACTACTTACGAGGATTCAATTGAGTGTTGATTTACATGACAATGAGCAACACGTGCGAGTCAGAACCCTCAAGGCCCTTTTATTTAGCATTTTTTGAATCCAATCACAAATGAATGTTCATTTTCATCATAGGCGGCTATGAGTCCTAATGGCACTTTAGTTATAGCTCAAAAGTGAGATGATTACTCAAAAACATGCAGAAAATACTAATTAGAATGGACTGACCGTATGAAGGCAGAGTAGTTAGCGTAGACACTCTTTCGCATTTCCTCGGCAGACGCTCTCTTCAAATCCAGAAGATAAGAGCATAGTTGCCTTATTTCCTGTGAAAGCAAGTCCCAGTTCCAAATTGGAAAATAATTACATACTCCTAGAGATAATAATTCTCTGCTAGTTAAATTCCTCTGTCTACATTGTTAGCACAGGGAATTAAGCAAAACCACCCTTGAAATCAAGTTTGTCTATTTTTGGCAAGTGCTTTGTTTTGTTGGTTGTCCCTAAAATTAGGGGGTTTGCTACATTGAATTTAATTTTAATTTTAATTTAGGAGGGAGGGAGGTTAGGTTAGGTTAGGTTAGGTTACCTTTTCGGACAAGGAGTGACACTTGGAGGTGACGTAGGAATCGGCGTCGAAATGATCGGACTTGAAGACGTTAATATTTTCCTCCATCTTGGGCGGAGGAGGTGCCACCGCCGCCGCATCCTTCGCCGCCCTCGTTGACCGAGACGCTTTCAGAGACGCCGCCATTATTCAATCAAAGCCACGTGTCTGTCTTCTCTATTCAGATCTGATCTGATCTCAAATTCTATTCTAATAATCTATCTCGTGTGCTCGGGGCCGAGATCTGAGGAGGATAACAACGGCACGGCGGAGCACAACCACGCGATCCCTACGCAACCGCCGTGTACCAGTAGCTCATTTTTTTTACGGCTGCCTTGGTTGTTACCGCCCGCCTTCGCCTGACCTCTCTATTTCTCCCTCTCCCCCCTTCTCTTATATTATTATTATTAATTAATATATATATATATATATACTAGTGTCTAACATGTGAGATGCAATGTATACATTAGAAACATTCATCAAATACTAATAAAAATTTTATAAAAATAATTGTTTTGTTTAGATTTACTAACAAAAAAAATTAAATAATGAATGACATAGTATTAATTTCACTTTGTCCACATTTATTGTATCAAGATTGGTGAAATTGATAACAATAATAATCAATACAATTATTTTTTAATTTCTTTTAAATATGAAACAGTTTTGATTGAAACAAAATTATACTATTATGTAAGTAATGAACTTCAGGTATTAGCAGTGAATCTTGGCAATGCAATAGAAAAAACTAGAATAGAAAGTAGTGATGGTTAAGAGATTTATAGGAAATAGAAAAGTAACACACCCATATGGCGCCTCAATAATTTTTCTAAATGTTATTACTCCTTGCTATATAAAACTTGCAGATAATTTGTGTAAAAAGATATATGCACGACATCACATTGGCCATTCAAATTTGTTATATAATCCATGTTCTTGACGTATTTTTCTTGCTCATGAAAAAATGATGAAATAAATCTTCAAAAGTACTATATAAAACTAAGATAAATATGAAATTGGAATAACATGAAATAAATGACTCCTAAGCCAAAGGAGATACATAATTTCATGTAGAGCTGTCAATTGCATAAGAAATATGAATATAAAATCATTATTGTAATTGTAAAGGAATTTAAAAGTTTAAAAATACAAACAATCATACATATATCTGTGTATATAATATACTTAAAAAATTCAATATCACGGGAGGTAGATATAGATATTGATATCGTTATCAGATCATACTTAAAAAGATTTTTTTTTTTCTCCATAGTTTCTATTTTTGGTATCTAAATCTTTCATATTTGATTTTTATTCATTTTTTTATTTTCCTTTTCAAATTGAACTAAAGAAAATCAGTATTCTAATATAAATTCATTTTTTCCTTGAAAAATTTAGTATAAATATATAAGTGAAAAAATTACAACTTAATTTATTTAAGCGCAATAAATTTAATTACATAAACAATCTATAGGTAAGAAATTAGTGTAAGCTACCTGCAAATAAGATTAATAACTTGATGAACTTGATGCATGCATAACTTGACCAAAATAAAAACCTTCAAGAAACACAAACAACTTGATAGTTTTGTGGGTCAATTGCTTATTCTATCTGATAAAATTAATTTAAAAATATATATTTGTTAATGGGGGATTACTTGAAAGAAAGATGAGACGGGAGATGGGATTAAAAAAATTTTTATTTGCAATCATTTTCTCGTGGTAGCAAGTATTAAGGAAGGCTAAAGAAAATGTTCAGTGACTTTTAAGGAAGAGTAATTGAAATAACAATTATTTCTCAATCAATTACAATATGCCATCAAATTTTAAGAAAGACTAAAGCTAGCATTTAATGGGTTTTTTAACCTAAACGTTTGTTAATTCTAAATTTTAATGAAATAACTGATATGACAATTATATTTCAATCAATTGCATATATTATATGGAATGTCAATATTGATTAATCTCTTTACATTCTAAAAGATTTGATTTTTAATATGACTGGTGGTGGAAGATGCCAAGTGGCACAAAATTATGACTAGACGTTCTGTGAAATTTATAGCACATGATATATAATATTATATAATCTATATAATATATGATATGATTTGCAATTGTGAATATAATATAATTTTTTTAAAGGTAATTTTCATTAATGGATGTAACTTTTAATAAAATTCATAACTATTCAATTATATTTATGGATGAAAGTTTAAAAAAAAAAACATTTAGACTCTTTTTTTCATTTATATATTATTTAATGCATACATAAATTGAACTCATACTTTTATATATTAACGTATATGACTTTTCATTTTTTATCATTAAAATTTATTTTAGTCATTAAATGTTTATATGTGGCAATAGTTTAGAATGCCACATGGCAAAATATTGTACAACTATTCTACTTTTAATTTATAACTAGTTTGTAACCCCGTGTGATGCACGGATTATTTGCCAAATTTTTTTCTTCGATTAATA
>MKEJ01087453.1:0-13659 GCA_001753735.1 Embelia ribes
CTCCACGATCTTGTTCGGTCAAAATTTGCAGGTCAGTTTAACCATCTCTCTACCATTTCTCTCTCTATACACACACACACACACACAGATATATATATATATATATATATGCGCGCACTGATTGTATCGAGATTGATCTTATAGTTTTCATTATTTCAATGTATTAGTTTTTTATTATTGTCCGAAATTAGGTTCTGATCAGGAAGCAGAGCTAATTGCATATTCTTTTTGTGCGTTACCACCAGAGGACTATTTCCAACCGCTATATTTAATTCCTATACCTCTAAAATAGAGACTTTGATACGAATACCACCCTAAACTTAGAAATCGAATTGGTGATGAACAATAGTCCCATGTTCAAGAGGAGTACAGTAGCAAATCACCCATTTTTGAGGGGATTGAACTATTTTTTATGTGATAATTTAGGATATGTAGCCATTTGGGGACACTTCTGGGAGTGCCTTGGAATGTTAGAGCAATGCAAATTCAATGTAGAAACCATGGAAAACACAATTAGTTTAAATAACCCTTGACCTATCAATTGTAGAAGTAGGATGTTTGGCAAACAATAAGCACTTAAACAGTACAATTCAAGTATACCATCTTGTTTCTAACAATCCTCAGTGAGATATGCAGCTCAGTTTGCATTTTATTCGATCATAATTAATTCTTGAAATGTTGTCTCAGATTTAATTCAAGTTTTGGGTAACATAATTAGTTCACCAGTAATGATTAAGTAGAAATGGCTTTACATGGAGATGGCTTGATTTTTTTTTCCACGGTATCTGATCATCATTGTCATTTCATATTTGGTCTATCCTAAAATTAATATAGGTGGTATTTAAAGGCCTAACTTGAATTTTTATAAATTAGGGTCGTGTACGCTTCTTTTACGACGTGTGGGTGATGGGTTCGTCCCATTGGAAATAACCTCTCTGGAAACAGGGGTAAAGTTGCATATATCAGACCCTGTTAGACCCCACAATGCAGGAGTTTTGTATATTGGGCCGTTCATAATAATAGTTTATGGGTTTAGTGTCTCCCCTTTTTCATTTTTAAATTTCTGGTCATGTTCTTAATTGTTAGTTTCGGGATGTAGTGAACATTGGAAAGCAATTAACTGACCGACTATCATGTTGCGGAAGTGTATTGACTCGTATGTGGTAATGTTCTGTGCGTTGATTACATGAATCTTGTTTTAAGGAAAAGTCAATGCACGTTTAGATAATGTTTGTACATGATGTTTTCTACCTTATCATTACTGGTGGATTTTCAAAGCACAATTTGTTCCCCCATGTCTTTTTCAAAGATAATTCTGAGTGATAGAACCGATTATTTATTAGATTCATCTGACTAGTTGTTTATGAGAAGTTTCTCTAAAAGATTGTCTGGAAGGACCAATTACTCCAATGTGCTCTCAGTTATGTTTTTAAGTTTCCAGCTGCCGTGATGAAAAACACTTTCCAAGCCTTAATGAATGTAGTCTTTTTTTTCCGATCTTGTTTCCATGTTTCGGTTCCACGTTTGGTCGTGAAATTTTGATGAATTAGTTATAAAAATAGCATCTTGTCCAACAATGTTACATTGTAGATATTTCTGTTTTTAATTTTTTTTAGTTATTTCCCCTGTACTTGAGCAATATCCTGTAGATACAATAGGGGATTAACAAATCATTTGAAGGGCCAGTTAAGGTTAATTTTTTTTATTGAAATTGATGAGCAGTTCTTTATGCTGCAGAAGATGGGGTTCTGGACTCTTCTGGAAGGGCTCCTTCTTCTGGGTAATGCATTTGCAATATTAAATGAGGATCGGTTCCTCCTCCCAAGGGGTTGGAGCTTCCAAGAATATTCAGGGGTTCGGAAAAAATCGATCAAAGGGCAGGTAATTGGCCTTATATACGCTGTTCAATACATGCGATTCCCTCTTATGGCTGTCAATGCTCTGGTCATCCTTGTGAAGCTGGTATCAGGATGATCATTCTAGGTATGTGACTGCTTGTTTGCTGGTGTTATGTTTCGTTTTTCATAGGGTACGTTTCTTTGTGGGTTTTTATGGGCTGCCTAATAGTTCCGGTCTTGAAAAGTTGGATCATCTAAATTGAAAAACTACTTATTTGGGAGAGCCATTGTGTGTGATTTGATTAACTTTGAGTGGAAATTGTGTATTAGGCATTATTAGCTAAAAGAGAATCACTTCATGGTGTTATTTTTTACATTTTTAAGCCAAAGCTTTTGTACCTTAGTGTTTATTCATTGCTTTAAAATTCCCAGAGATTTGAGATATGCAAACATTGTGAGAAACTGGAAATTTTGGAGTTAAATTGTCTTTTAGATCTCTTGTTGTGATTTGGCAATGGTTACAGCAACAATTGATATCTTATGCGAACATGTGAACCATGTGTCAACATAGGATACTAGAGACAGAATTCTCCTTGCTTGGGTTTTATTACTTGCTTGCGCCTGTGAATTGGTTTGTGGAACATTGATTTTAAGAGATTGGATTTCCAATCTGTTTAAAACTGGGAGGCATTTAGATCGTCTTTTCGGGTGATGATTATTTGTGATATTTTTTTGCATGGAACTAGTTGTCCTGGAAATATCGAGCCCTCTTCATGCTTGGGTGAGAGCACAGTTGCTTGTCAGAGAAAAAGAGTTTTTTGAAAATTTCTGCTTCATGTATTTGTTTTGTATAGTCGAGATATCCTTTGTTTTTATGGTTGTTGGTACTTGGTACATGTTTTTAACAGTAATTGTGAAATGGTGGATCCGTTGTACACCACTGAGTATCTGGGAGCTTTCCGGTATTGAAAGCAAAAACGAGATTAGCAGCCAAATTCTCAGAGCTGGTAAATAAATCTCTCTCATTATAACTATAAACACACACTTAGAGCATCCACACCAGCTTATTTTGATAGATTATCTATTTTACAGTATAAAATCTATCACTTCTATTTTACAGATTATCTATTCAACTACTCACTACAGCAGATTATCTAAAATACAGTTTCTCCCTGCAGCAGATTATTTAAAATAAAATTATCTATATAATACATATAATATATATATTATTTATATTTATAAATATATTTATTTATATATATAATTCTTACATATATATACACGAGGGGAAGATAAAAAAGAGAGAGAGAGGGGAAATATAAAATAAATGAGAGTGAAAGTTTGATAGTTAAATTTAGATGTCTCTTTTCCCAAAAAATTAAAATTTAGATAACCATCTATTTTAGATATTAAAATAGATAATCTGCTGCAAGTATTTTTTTTTACAGAATATCTAAATTTGATATCTAAAATAGATAAAATATATATTTTACGTAATCTGCTACAAGTGCTCTGACAACGCCAGATATTGCAGTCTAGTGAGGAAGCCTCATTGTGTCATCATCCCTAAACAGAACATACGCAGCCTGCATGTTCTGATGAAAACAAATGAGCAAAATAATTAAAATATCTTATTTGAGTGATTTCCTTGGGATATTTTATTTGTTGCAGAAGTTCCCTAGTATTAGAGTTATCATCAATACATAATTACATATACACAATTTGGATACGGTATACAATTTCTGTACGAATGTGACTTTTTGTAAATTGAAGAGCGGAGGTTGAATAAGTGATAATTGCGGAGATCTGATTGATTGGTTTTGATATTAAATTGGGTCATGTGATATTGGCCTTATTTGGTACACCGACCAGAATTATATTTATAGTGTTTTATATTTAAAATAAAAAAATAGTATTTATTTGCATCAATAAAAATTAATTATTTTTTATTTAAAATTACCAAAATGATACTTTTGTATAAGTATGGAATTGAATAATTTTTTCAAAAAAATATATTTTTTATCAACGTTACACTATTAGCAACTAAATTTTACTACTCCCAATACAAAATAGTATATATTTTTTATTTTATGCCAAACATGCCTGTAATATTTATAAGTAATACTTAAAAATATAATTTTTGTCATTTATTAAAAAATATATATATTTATATTTTTAAGATAGCAAAACGAACCACTTGAAGAAAAAGGCTGAAAAAAATGTTTAATGTGTATATGTGTCCCCTAGAGTCATACATAAATGCCAAAATAAATTATGGTAGCTTGTCACGTGATCCTCGGAGGGAGAAGTCAGTGTAGGCCATAGAGACGGATTTGTTATAGGAATATTGCTTCTTGTGTTCTATTGTAATTTTTTTTTAAGAATTATTGTATTTTGAGAGTAAATTTATTATAAATTGAGAATAATTTATTATAATTATTTTAATAAAAATTAGATTAAAAAAATTTGTAATAAGTTGTCCTTGAATTATAGTAATTCATTCTCAAAATATAATAATTCCTGCAAATTACATTAAAAAATTTGTTGTATACAGAGGACTTCCCATGAAGACATGTCTCCAATATTTTCTATGGTATTACGCTATTGATATATTTTGATATCTAAATTTAAATAGCGCATTTCCTACCAATATAACTATTATCCACTCCTAAATTATAATTCTTTATACCTCAAATTCTAAAATAAAATTATTATCTGAATACTCTATAAAAAATAACAACTGCATAAAGTATTTAATATACTTTTTATTTCAAATTTGTCCTTCATTTTATTTATTTGTAACAAAAGTCATCATACTTAAAATTGTAAATTAATTTATTTTAATTTGCATATTTTTTTGTAAATAGATAATACTCTGTCTTTAAAGGTTTATATTGATAATTATCATAAAACAAAATTTAAGTAATTTAAAATAAGAATATCAAAAATTTAGGAATTATAACTTATAATTGCTCATATAATTACTAAACTTGACAAAATATTTAAATATTTTATTATTTGCAAGAGTATAAATTAGTGTCACGAGTTCACGAATGTATCTCAAAATTTCTATATAATGCATAGTTAAAATTCTAATAAATGATGATTAAAACACTTTTAATTTTATTAAAAATTATTCGATATTATTTTAGTTTTTGTTCTTTATGTTAGTTTGCAGCATTTTGTTGAATAGTATTTTCTCCATTTTTTTTATGATCACTTTATGTTAGAGCATATAATTAAAAAAATAATTAATTGGTCTCAATTGCAGATAAAGTAAATAATATTTTATTTTACTATCATTCATTAAACAAGTAAAATACATCACTATAATCCATTAATATGGCTAATTTTTTTAAAAAAATGCTTTATTGGTTTTCTAAAAGAATACTTAAAAATAAATAGAAACAAAATTATAAAGTGACAATTAGAAAGAAAGAGAGAAAATTAATTTATATATCACATGCAAAACATATGTACCTCTGCTGAAAAATGTTCGCAGAGTACCGCTAAATTAAAAATAGAATTAATATTAACAATAGTTTCATAGTTTAAGCAAAAAAAAAAAGAAAAAAAAACCTTGTCTCCTAATTTTCAGTAACAAATTATTCCATCATCACGTCATCTTTTCGGTTAGTTTTCCGAGCAAGTATCAACAACACATCATAACAAGCCAACCATGGCAAAACAAAAATAATATCATCATCTAATAATAATAATTTATTAGCAAAAACATCAAACATTAATTTTTGACAAGCAAGAACGCCCTTAGCCAAGACTTGTTCATATTTGATTTATTTATTTAATAAGTCTAATTTTACTGTATAGGACCAGTTCATTATAAATAAATAAAAAAATTTGAAAATTCAACGAGAGCTCATTTATGAATGGTTCGGTTTGTTTGCATCGCTGGGTCAGAGCAAGGGACCAGATGTGTAAGGCTTTAGAAACTGAGGGCCTATAACGTTGAAATTTAAAATACAGGGAACAGTTAGAAACTTTCAACATTGTACAGGAACCATTGTGTAATTTAATTTAATTTAATTGCAGACAAAACCTTTGGAGCCTTTCCCTGTTGCTGAGCTGACAAGAGCTACATAGCACCTACAGGGAGACGCAGACAGACACAGAGAGATACAGAGAGAGAGAGAGAGAGAGAGAGGATTATTTCTCCTCTTCCGGCCATTAATGACCCCTCACTCAACCCCTCTCTCTCCATCTACTCTCTCGAATGGTAACCGGAGCTTCGCCGGAGCACGGCGGCGGCTCCACGTCATCGTCCTCAATAATAGGAGGTTCGGATGATAAGGGGCGGGGATCCTCTGCGTCGGAGTGCTCGGTGGATCTAGAAGGCGGTGGTGAGATCAAAGTACACGTGGCGAAGTATGAGAGGGATTGCAGGATATGCCACCTGAGCATGGATGCAGAGGATCGTGGGTCCGGGTTGCCGATCGAGCTGGGGTGTTCGTGCAAGGAGGATTTGGCTGTTGCTCATAAGCATTGTGCTGAGGCTTGGTTCAAAATTAAGGGCAACAAGTTAGTTATTATTTACCATCAATTATTATTTATGATTTTTATGATATTGGTTCACAATTATTGTCCCATTTTCGATTTTAGTAGCTGCCTCTCTCATAAGAGTAATTATTGGGTAGACAAAATTGGAAGTGGTAAATTTTGTAAACTTTTTTCCCGTCATGTTTATGTGTGTATAACTCTGTGTATGGTGAAATGTGAATTTGATAAATTTGTGTATAGTTATGTGCCTTATACTCTGTGTGTATGTTATTTGCGGACCGAGGGGGTGTCTTTCTTGGCCTAAACTATGTGATATATTAAATACGTCTATTATTTGTGGACCGAGTGAGGATTATTTTCGGCTAATTTCAAATTTGAATTGAGCCTTTTTTGGATCGTGGTTACTTTTTTTCTGGGTAATGACATCAGTACATTAAAACCATGGATGGAAACTCTATAAACAAATATGGGATTGTGTCCAACGAGTTAATCTTTTTCCTGGAAAATATAAGCAACGCATAAGATCTAGCCATATGAGAGTGTTTGTGCAGTTTCAATACGTATTGCCTTTGCATAAATTTTTTTACTTTTTTGTTAAATGTCTATTGGTGATTTGTTTTGGAGAATGTTTATTTGGCTTATTTTGATAAAAGGTTAATGCTTTTTTCTTTTTTTCTCTTTTTAAATCCAACATTTGGTTGATTTCCCCTTCTCTTCTAGTAATTTCTTTTAATATTATGAATTTTGAAATCTACTGGTTTTCAGGACACTGCTCGTTTTTTATTTTACTTTCAATTGTGATTTCAATAGTGATTTCTTCTGCTCAATTTCCTAGTAATTTTTCTGCTCTTATTTTTATTTTCTTCTCTCCTGTTATACATTCTTTTATGTGAATAAGCTACAACGAGTTATGACCTTGCTGTAAAAAATCCATATGCGATGTATAACAGGAGTTAAAAAATATACATAAATACATAATGGTGCATAACACCAAGATGCCACTGCCTGCCTCGCTTCAAACATTGTTATGATGAATCTTTTTGGTTAAATAGTATTGTGTTTGTGAGATATGTGTTTGTGTACCTTCATTCTCATCCCTAGTAAGTTGTAACTGTAACATATCGTCTAGTCTAGGTGTTTTTATTTGGATATATATTTTGTTGGTTTTTTGTTTGATTGCTTTTTTTTCTTTATTGTTTATAAGCTGATTGCTTTGATGTTTTTGTGTCATTACCATTTGATAATTTTATACTAACTGGGATATGGAGCCAAAGGACAGTGTTCAATTTGAGACATGTGAAATCTTCTGTAGGAGAATAAAGCGATGCTTAGGTGTCGGGAAAAAAGTTGGAAAAGCAAGGGTAAAATTGGCTTATGCTTTAATGATATGAATCAAGAAAGTAATTACTGTCGGTTACTATGAAGTTTCTATGCCATTACGATTTGATTGTTTCTCCTAATTAGGATATGAACCAAAAGGATAAAGTTGAGTTTGAGTTAACCCTAGTGAAATCTTTTAAAAGGAGAATAAAGCAATGCTGTCGTGTCGAAGAAAAGTAGGTAAGAGAAGATGTAAAAGTAGTTTATACTTAAATGATAAGAATCAAGAAAAATAAAGCAAAAGGGGATTGCCATTACTTAGTCATATGGTTATGGGGCAAATTAGTGGGAGATTCTTGTTTCATTCTTAGTTTGGTTGGTATTTGTATCTTTTCTACCTCATTTCCTGGTTTCTTTTTTCCTATTAGCAGCCTGCTTTTGACTCTGATAAATTCCTCATTTAAGTTAAACATTCAGTTCGCAATATTTTTCGAATTAAAAGAAAAAATTAGTCTTGATTCTTCCTTTATTTCTATTCCAACTCGTGTATTTGTTAGAAGTGTGGTGGCATATTCTTGAGGTGAGCTTTTGTTGGGGTCAAGAACCATGCTTTCATTTTCTAATTTTTCAAACCTAGACATTACCTGCTTTGGGGGCAATTCTTAGGTATACTGTTATTGTAGACCTTACCGATCAGAATTTAACATGTGTGCCAAAAACTTGGTTCAGTTTGTATCCTACATGGTAGACTTGAGTATATCTAAGGAAATGTAATCCTAGAAGCATCTTAATGTTTTGACTTAATCGCATTAAGTGTCCGAATTCTGCCTAATTTCATGTGATCTGGAAATATTTAGGATATTGTTCAATTTTTGGATTGTAGCTTATTCATATAAGTAATTTCAAGAAATGTCGAGAATTAGTTATTACCCTGCTTTGGAGCATAAATACAAATCCTCTTCAAATTCTAGCCCCTAAATCACATGATTGTATACTCCTAAATGATAATTTAGAATAATAGAGCAGACTTGATGTAATAATATTTGAGTAGCTATAGTCCATTTAGGAAATCAATTGTTCATATTATGTAGTAGTATAGAATTAGAATTTCTCTAGGTAAGTAGACTTCTAAAGCACACAGAAGGGCCT
Organism: Embelia ribes; assembly: GCA_001753735.1. Lineage (NCBI taxonomy): Eukaryota > Viridiplantae > Streptophyta > Magnoliopsida > Ericales > Primulaceae > Embelia > Embelia ribes. The sequence goes on from MKEJ01087453.1 coordinate 8,823, forward strand.
CACTCAAATTTGTCCAAGTTTGTGATGAATTATTTGCCTTTAGACTTGTCACTGACATCCAGCCTTTTGCTGCTGACTCATCCACATGTTGAATTATTAAGGGTTCATTGTTGGTATTAATTTGTGCTTTTGTTTACTTTTGGCATGTTATCTTTTCATTGCTTCTCGAAACGGACATTGAACCGCTTCATCTGTAACATCAGAGGCCTAAAAAGATAACATGTAGCTTAATTCATCCAGGCCAGCATTCAACTGTATTACAAACTTGTATTATTAAACCATCTAAAAACAAAATAGTAATATTTTCCGAACTTTCACCTCTTATTCCCCGTGCTTTGAATTTCTAAATACCATCTTTAGATATTCGCAATGAAGACTTCAAATTTTATATACTGCTACTAGCCGAAGATCTACCAAAATACACTTTTTGATGAACCATTAGTACCAGCCACATATTATGAATTCAATAGGAGCACTCTCGAGGAACGCACTCTCCATGACTTACCAGACCATCTAGCTGGAAGACGGGCTTATTCTGAACCAGTAATGTTTTTTTATTAAACTGTCAAAAGTATCAGCCAATCAAATCAATATTTGAATGGGTTCATAAGCTAGAGAAAACATCCAGACACAATCTGTAATGTTTGCGGTCAAATGGCCCCATTATTCGTGGACTGAGGGAGTATTAATTTGTGCTTTTGTTACTAAGCAGCCAAAGAGAACAGGAAACTGGGTCCAAATTTGAGCAATATCACATTTGTACACCTTTATTCCTCTACTTATAGCATGTGAGTGTTCATTTTATTCGGTAATGGTTCTAAATCTTCCCCATTTTTCATAAAATTTGTAGAACTTGCGAAATTTGTGGATCAACTGCCCGAAATGTCACGGGTGGAGGCGAGTCAGAGTTAATCGAGCAATGGAATGAGCCAACTGAGGCTGTTGTTGCCGCAACTGTTGTACCCTTGCAATCATCCGAGGCTAGAAATTTCTGGCGGGGTCATCGGTTTCTGAACTTCCTCTTGGCTTGTTTGGTCTTTGCGTTTGTCATCTCTTGGCTCTTTCACTTCAATGTACCATCATAAGAAGCAACACACTTCTCTCGTACCAATCTCTTTTAAGGTAACTGTGTTTAAATAGTTGGCTCCAACTTGTGGAGAAGAAAATCGAGATCTATTTATCCTGCCACTTGTTCATATCTAGTTTTGGAGTTGTAGGATTTTAATTGCTATTGTATTATTTATTGTTTCCCCAAGAAGATTTATATGTTGTAACCTCGAATTCATGCGTCTCATTTATCTCTATTTGCACTAATGCCTTGTTCCGTCACTGTCAATTTTCCCAGAATCTTGTGTTTTTATATTTTGAATGACCTGCCCATGAATTAATCGCATAATAATTTCTGAATATAATTTATAATAATAATAAATTGGAAAAAATAAAAATTTTATTTTATCTACATAAATTGGAAATACAAATAATTATAAAAGATAAATAAATTACAACCTTTCAATTAAATTTTACCATAAAATTTTCAAATAAGAGCACAAAAGTCCGTGTTTCTTTAAATTCAACGAGTTCCTAAGGTACAATGTAGATTGCACCCTAATGGAAGGGCAATCTATTTGCGGTTTTTAATAGCCATGCAAGGGGGTGTTACTGCAGCCATAATTAATGTGACATAATCATTGACTTGTAACCTCCGGATAAGAATACATCTACCAAGCCCAGGTCCCGAGTCCGAGCCCGGCCTGAATGGACAATGCGCATAGTACTTTCACCTACATATCTATGTATCACATTAGATTATAACTCTAGTAGCACATATTATTGTATATATACAATATGTAAAGTCTTTATCTAATCGATGTAAAATAATTCCCACAAAACTTAGATATCTCATCTTAATCCCATTTACATGCCTCATTTTGAAGCCAATTTTCATTCACCGTTTTATGATTTTTGACGATATAATATATCATTTTGAAACTCACGTTACGAGCTTTAAAACCCACTCAAGAATTGATAAATTTCATGAAAAAATTACATAAAACCATACATTTTCCAACAATACATTTTCCAACAGAGACAACAGATCAAGAAAAAACAGTTGATCCACTAATGAACTTGAAGTCCACATATTGGCAGACATTTTTCGATCCTTATCTGGAATAACATTGTAAATCATATAATAAATACATAGAAAGATAACAAGTAGCTAAAGCTTCAATATTTTTATACCAGGCCAGCATCCAAATGTGCTACAAACTTGTATTCTAGTACCTTCTAAAAACAAAATAATATTTTCCAAACTTACATCTTTTATTCCCTGCGCATAATCTTCCCTAACTACTTAATACATTTGCAAAGAAAGATTCTAATTTTATACGCTACTTTAGCTAAACAAGCTGAAAATCTACCAAAATACACATTTTGATGCCTACCACCAGTACCGGCCACAGATCATAAAATCAATAGGACCACTCTTGAGGAAGGCACTGTCCATGTTTTGCCATAGCATCCAGCTGGAAACGGGGTGTTTTCTGAATCGGAAATGTTTTTGATCGAACTGTGAAAATATCTGCAAGTCAAATCCTCGTATATCAGTATTTGAAGTCATATACAGGCATAAACTAAAGAAAACGTCCAGAAAAACACATCCAGACCCAGATACTACCATTGAAATTATTAATTCGGTTAAGAGTACACTATCTCAAACTAATGGAGAAATAGTTACAAGGAAAACATAACAAACAGATTGATAGAAAGACGGGAGAAAACCACAAGTTCGCCTGCCACAGCGCATTTTACCCCCAAACACAAGGATACAGCCATGATTTATTGGCCAAGGACAAAGAAATAGACGCCTAAAGTATACAACTTTGAGTATAAAGTTGAAGGTACAGGAATGATTAATAACTTTAATAAAGTAATCACAATCTCTTAAATCCCTGGAAATTCCAAAAAAATTCATGAAGAAATTGGGAAGCACAAATTTGGATACAAGGCTATCAAATTAAAATTGGCATACCATGATCAGGAGTGGCAAAGGCTTGAGTAGAAGTCAGGCTTAAGTTCTTGTTCACGGCCTGGTATACTCCAGGTGCACGGTAAGTAGTCGAGTAGCCAGCAACTGTGTTCAGAGATAGATGACCACAAGCATGCATAAGTTACTCTACTCTTATTAAATTCTGATAAATTTACAGTACATGCCTATCAAAGTAATAAAACCATGCGTAGTAGGCGACTCACATATGAAACAGAATAATCAGTCTTATGAGTGAACTAAATAAGCAATTTCTATTTTCTCGTACAAAACTTCAAATAGGTATGAAAACTGTGAAAAGCTAAATCCTGGGTGGTTATATTCTAAAAAATATACAAACAAAATGAATAGCATCTTTTATTACTTTTATGACATTGTTTCCATGCCTCAATAAGCCATATGAAGGTACATAGTAATATTTTGATATAAATGATTTGTTTTCCCTGCCGTTCAAGATCACATGAAATAATGCATAAGTTAAAATATATATACACGAGAACACGTGATAGACTGCAAAAGTCCAAATATATATACAAAAGAGTTAACACTGATACGCATCCATTACCTGGCTTATTAGGAGCATTTGGAGCGTTCAGACGGGGTATGAATACACCAGTACCAGCGCAAGTTTGCTTTGGGCCAAACCTTGCTAGAGAAGCTTCCCTCATTTGATTGATTTGATGCTGAAGAAGAGGAGATGGCCCGTCGTATTGGGGTAGACTCACTGCTGAGCTCACACATTTAACATTCTCTTCAAACTGAATTTGTCGAAGGACATTGTTTCTGTGTAGTGATATCATGTGTTGCTGTAACTGGATTTGCCGATGAAGTACTTCATCCAGAGATGGCCTCCCCAAAATTGAGCAACAATTGCTCTGGTTCAGAAATTGGCCTTGTCTCTCTGGTTCAAACTGTTGGAATCGATAAGAAATTAGTAGAATGTTAATTACACAGATGTAGATTTACAATCAAAATCCATGTGGCTTTTTTCGACAATTTCACTACAACGCACGTGATCTGTAAGGTGTGTATCAAAATCATTGCGGCATTTTCAACAATTTCAAAACAAATTTGTCATACATTGCTATATTCAGTGACTGGTGCAGAGATCTCTTATAGAATTATGTACTAACAGGCAATGTCTCATTACTAGGCTCATATCTTAACTATGCTATTTATGAACAAGGCATGGATGCGCATATAAAATTCACAAGTAATAATGCACAAGCAAAAATAAGAAATTTGGGAAAATGATGATTAGTATATGGCAGGAATTCCAAGAAGTTTACTAATGACTCTAAACTAAGGTATTCGGAAAACAAATGTGGCCGAAATGTTTTGATAAATTTGATATCCCCAAGAAGTATCTGCAGACTGCCTCTACTTTGTTGAATAAACATTTCATTCTCTCATTTTTTTCAAGTAATTTGCTATTCCAAATGCACATATATTTACTTTGCCTTAAATGTGCCCAAAAGATTAACAAGAGCTGAGTGTGGCATATTCTCTGTGCCCATATATGGTTTTTTATTCTGTACAAATTATTTTATAGTTAGATAATTGTTCAGCAACATTCATATACTATATTTCAATCCATCTATCTATGTGAAAAATTGTGATTTATAATGGCATCATCCCCTTCCCTTTATAAGTTATTTTTGGGGAAAATGCAGAAAATCTAATACAAGTAATAGAACAACCTTTTATTTTGTAATAATGTCAAGAAAATATCCCATTTCTATTTTGAAATATTTAATCTTAAAACAATTGAGTAAATTATCACTATTAACC
>MKEJ01087463.1:1084-14278 GCA_001753735.1 Embelia ribes
ACAATTCAATGCAATTTATTGGAACCACAATGAATAAGAAATTCAAGCAAAACGTGTAACACCACGGCCATCACCATAACTCATGATGCTATCTGGTTTAGGGTGGCGACCTCCGATGCAACGCTTAGGTTTAGAAAGACGTAATATTCGAAACAAAAATTGAATAATTTGTTCAATAAACTTGCAAACATTGGTATACATGTGTGACTCATTAGGTTTGTGGTTAGGAAATATTGGCACCACTTTGTGAAGAAGATTTAGTTGCAACATTGAAAACCATGTCAAAGGCCTTGAGTATGCATGACTTGAATTTATCCAAATCAACATAAGATTTCTGTGCTCCCACTGCAACAGTCAACTTTCCCATATAACTGATCATAGTGATTGTAAGACTCTGCATATATATACATACGATGCCACTTTTTAGCATTAGATCATGAAAATGGGAACGAAAAAAAAAAAAGAAAAATATATAAGAAATAGATTTCATGGATATCAACTAAACATTGAGGAGATTTATAAAAAAAAAACACAAACCCAAAAAAATGAATCTATTATACATTTAGAAGGTAAATTACAACTACACAATCAAATTGAAATAGATGAATTAACATAAAAAGAAAGGGGGAAAAGAATAAAAAAAATATACAAATTCTTATCTTTTTCAAATCCTAATAATTATAGCCACATTAGGTTTGATGAATACGTATATGTTCATAATAATATAAAAAACCGGAATATGAAAGAAATGATAAACTACTGAATATAGTGTTTTATATTTATATAAAAAAAATTTGAATAGAGAAAATCATAAGAGGCATATACTTTAAAATAGTGCTACTTTTGTGCATGTCACAATCTAAACATTACAAATTAATTAATTTCAGTTGTGATTGAGCTGCAGCCCATATATAAATATTTATAAATGTACAGAGTAGAAAATTGAGAGGGAGAGGGCTAACAATCAAAGAGTCAAACTCTCTTCATTCTCCAGGGAAAAATAATTTTTTCATGTGCATCCCATACATAAATATTAGTATTGCTCCAGTAGTGAAGGTATATAAAACCCCACTTTTATAAAAAAAAAAAATACATACAGATATATAAATGGATAATGTAGGAAAATTGAGGGGGAGGGGATTGACAATACCGGAGTCAAACTCTTTATATTCTCCAAGAAACAATAATTACTTTCGGTGCATGCTGTGCAAATGCAATATTAGTATTCTCAAAAGTAATATTGAATCATTTTGATACTCGTATTATTTTAGAAATTCAAGAGGTTTAAATGTATGAGCAAATATAATTGTTTGTATGTACACGTGGCACTCACTAATAGTCCCATATGTAGCGATTTTTGAGTGTACAATCATTGGGAGCGCCAAATGTCAGCACAGCAATTTTTTTATTATATATATTAATTAATATGATATGATAGCACAAGGAAATATGACTCAAAATTCATAAGTTCCAAAATATTTCATTTCCTAAAAAATGAACACTTTGATGAGTTAGGCCCCATTAATCTAAATTTAATAAGCAGACTCAAAGTAGAAAATATTGGAACTAATTACATAATAATCATATTGAAAATTGCATAAACAAATGATAAAAGATTGTAAAAATATTAAAATCAATTAAGAGTAAATCTATGGAAAACAATAAAATGAGAGAACATCTATAGAGAAAAAATAAAAAATAACTAAGTAATCTACTGCGATATTTATGGATGCTAACTCAATGATTTTTAATTATTATTCCATAAAAACACATATAACTATGAAAAATTTAAGAAATTAATAGATATAGGCAACTTGATAATAATACTTATTTAACAACTTCATAAAAGAACATTCTATCATAAAAAGAGAAAGAAATGTATTCAAATATAAAATGTATGATCAATTATCATATTAAAAAAATACACAAAGAACACCAGAAATAGGAATATATAAACTAATTAAAAGTGTAAAAAGACATACTTGCACTTAAAAAATTGATGAAACAATTAAAATTAAGCGAAAAACACAGAAAAAAATAATTAGATGAAATTGAAATAAATTGAATTATAAAAAAAATCAATCATAGGGCAAATACAAATCATCAAGACAAGGATTAATTAGTAGAAATAATATAGTAATCCTTGCGTGTACTTATGACAACATCCAAAAAAATAAGAACTGTTAAAAATCTATTAAAAAAATACACAAATAACAACAGAAAAAGGAATACATAGACTAAGAAAAAGTGTAAAATGGCATACTTACACTCAACAAAAATTGATGAAATAATTAAAATTAAGCAAAAAAGACTTATTCACAATGAATAAAAAAATTAAATGAAATTAAAAGAAATTGAATCATAAAAAAAACAATCATAGGACAAATACCAATAATCAAGACTATGTTTAAGTAGTAGAAATAATATAATAATCCTTGCTTGTACGTAAGACAATACCCAAACCAAAAAAAAACTATGCTAAAAATCTAATATAAAAAGAAATAAAATGTATTCAAATAAAAAAATCGTGTAACAAATAATCAAGTTTAGAAAATACATTGAAAGAACAAAAAAAGGGAATATATAGATTAATAAAAACCATAAAAAGACATACTCACAAAAAAAAAAACTATGCAAATAATAAAAAAGATAAGAAAATGTATTCAATACTAAAAAAAAGTTTAGATGAAATAAAAAAAAAATGACTCATAAGAAAGATAAAAAGGGCAAATAAGAAGAATAAAGATAATGATTTAGTGGAATGGATTAATGTAATAATCGTCACATGTATATACCACAATACCTAAACCCAAACAAAAGAATGAATTAGTCTAAAACATATGATGCTGACTTGTAGTTTGTCAATTAATTACTAAGTTTGCTAAATTATTCTCTTTTTCTAATCTTTACTATACCGTTGTGCTTATGTATTCATTGGAAATTAGTTACAAGAGTTGTCCAACAGTTTGAATAAAATTATGGAGTGAGATTTTAGATGCAACATCATTGACACATAGAAGAGAGAGTATGTACCTTGCTAGAGGAATCATTGCTATATTAATACTGTGGGAATAAATGTAATTGAAGGATGAGGAAGAACGAAATACGACAGGGCCTCTTTTGCTATGTTAGATTATACATATGATATTTCTTATTTTCTATTTTTAATCAATTTTTGGATTTTCCTTATAGTCAAAGATACGATATGATCAACATCTTTTGTTTTTTAAAATGAGGGTATATGTAAATAGAAATTATGAATAATGGTAGGAGAGTGCTTTGAGCGATTTATATTATAATATATTTTTTGTATTTTTGTCTTCTTTTTTTTAAAACGTTAAATCTTTACATAGTTAAAGAAATCCGACCCTAAAAAAGTACATGCGGTATGTAAACATATCTAATGTTGTCATAATTGATAAGACCAAATCCGAAAGTTACCAAAAAAGATGATTATTTATGGGATATATACTGGGAAATATATATATACATATATATATATATGTAACCAACTCCGAAAGCTACCAAATTCGATAATTATTTATGGGATATATACTGGGAAATATATAAATATTTACATATGTTTCTTTAAATAATTTTTTTTTTTTTTCGGTCAACATGTTTCTTTAAATGTATAAATGTGTACCAATGTCGATAAGAGGGAGGGGCATTTGTCACAATTAGAGTGATAATAGCATCCACGTGTCGAATATATGAGGTGTCATTTGTCGCTATTAGAGTGAAAATAGTTTAAAACTCAACTTTTATATTTATAAGAGATAAGAAGATAATGAGATAAAAGAAGATATGTGTAAACTAATTGCATTCTTATGCTTAAGATCTAGTAGAAATATGTGTACCTGAACCATACTAAAGGAAAAATTTTGCCTTCTAGATTTTTCAGGAGCTATAGTTGAAAGTATTTGTACAGCTTCACTCATAGATGGGCGAGAATCAGGATCCAACAACAAACACTCCTTTGCTAAGTAAGCAATTATCTGCATCTCTACTTCTGGGAAATCCCCATTTAGCTGTGGGTCAGGCAGCTCCGTTATTACTCGCTTACTGTCCAGCAACCGAGGGGTAGCCTGTTAAATAACAGTAAAATGTAAATCAAACGGAATAATTTCACCAAAAATTTCAATAACAAGCTAAAAAATCTAACAGAAACAAAACTTTAAGGAGCTAAAAAAAGAACAGAAGGGCAAATAGCAATTTGCAAATTGAATTACACAACCACCACTAGAAATATTAGATCAAAGAAATGATGGTGCTGTAATGAGCCAGTGTCAAACTAATTAGTGAAAGCCCATAATTCCAATTGGTCAACTTCAAAGTGTCCAATAATGCTAACTCTTTTCCTCCTAGCACTTTCAAAAAAAAAAAAGTAGGAGCTAAAACTTTAAGCATTATAACATCTGCTTCTAGACAAACAAGAAAACAACAAGAACACCGAGAAAATACCCAAATGGCAAGGCTCTCTTCTCCTTTCAAAGCATTTTTATTGATGGGCTGCCGGCCACTGATCAGCTCAAGAAGAACTACCCCAAAACTGAAAACATCAGACTTAAGGGAAGCCCTTCCTAGGGTTGCATACTCCGGAGCAAAGTAGCCAAATGTCCCCTGCATTCTAGCTGGAGAACTGTGACGACTGGGAAGGTCATCGGCCCTTAAATGCTTTGCCACTCCAAGATCAGTAATCTGTATGCACATCATAGGATTCAGTAAAACAAACAGAAGCACTACGTGTGTTATCTAAGAAAGACAAGAGAAGTACGTAACAAAGGAACGAGGAAGAATTTAATTTTCCGAGTTTTTCTATTCTTTTTGTTAAGTCAAAACCACGGTAATTGTTCACATCCATGTAGGTGTACTAAGAACCCAGTAATGGTTCTCACTCCATTTCTCGCTTAAAAAATTTTGTGAAATCCAAACGATGACCTTACCTTTGACCTCAATTTCTCATCCAATAAGACATTAGTGGATTTGACATCCCTATGCAAAATTTTAGGTGCAGCTGCTTCATGGAGATATTCCAATCCCTTGGCAGCTCCAAGAGCAATCGCAACACGAGTACTCCAATCCAGGAATTTTCCTGAAGCCCCATCCAAACATTCTCTTAAATTACCGTTAGCCATATACTCAAATACCAGTAGCCTCTCAACGCGTTTTCCTTGGTTTTCCGAGCAGTAACCCAGCAAAGGCACAACATGAAAATGATGGAGTCTAGATATCAATTCAATCTGCTCAAAATGGAAGGAGAAAAAAAAAAGTATTTAGTTTTTTGGATGCCTTTATTCAGTTCCTTAGCCAAAGGTCAACATATCCCAGAAAGTAATAGCGACTGACTAGTTTATTATATCTTTTTGGGTCGGTACCTCTGTTAGAAAGATAGCTTCAAAATCTGGCCCTCCCCGAATTTTCAGTCGCTTTACTGCCACAGTTTTACCACATCTGAGATGGCCACTGTATACATGACTGCTACCCCCAACACCTATCAAATTGGAATTTGAGAATTTCCCAGTTGCCGCCTCCAACTCAGAGTAGGAAAAACGTTCCAGTGTTCCCAACACTTTTATCCTTTTGTTTCTGAACAAGAACGAAGCAGTGCGAAAGCACCCTGTATCAAGGCACCAATAGTCAGTAATTGGAAAATGACCCTATCCAAACTTAGTAGGGGTGAAAAATGTAGGAAAACTACATTATCAGTAACTTGCAGTAAACTCTTAAATGGAAATAGGAACATTGGTAATACCTAGGACTGGCTTATTGGAGGTTTCTATATATGCGTTGTATTCCGGAACTGACAAAGTTCGGTTACTTATCAATTTCGTGGCGCCATTGATATTTGTGTCTTTTTTTGGGGAGAAAAGAGTTCCTCCTACAAGATATTTGTTTTCATGATAGGTACACCATGCCACTGAAGCAATAAATGCCAGAGTCATGACCAGACCGAAAATCAGTAGAATTATCACTGTGGATTTGCTAAATATCCATATTTTCCATGAATCAACCTGACCCGAGGACCCTGTCAGAAACATTAATACAGGACCAAGTTAAAATTCGAGTCACTTGCACTATATACAAACTCGTTAAAATTGTATGCAGCACGATGAAACAGTCATTATAGAAACAAATAATCCCCAGCACATGATTAATAGATGGATAATATTTGGCTCCTGCCCGGGGAGAAGCTAGAGGCTGCAACCCCTAATGTGACACTAATTTATTGGTTCTCACTTTTATTTTTTGATGATGTAATCGATTCGCTGTATGGTGTCTATTATCTTCCTCCTCTCATCCTCTCTCATTTTTTTGAAGGCCAAATCATAACTAATCATATAAAATTACAATCTAATAGAAAATTCTCTAATCCTCTGACATTGTTTGGATCTTACGAATTAACTATTCAATTTAGTTATTGCCAAGTAGGGTTTACCCTTTTTCGTGCCTTTTGTTCTTCCCATATTTTATTTGGGTGAATTTTTTTGTTCTTCATTGAATCACGCATCCATTTTTTGGATCTGAAAGTGCATTAAACATCAAATTTTTTATTTTGAAGTTGCTCTGTATTTTATGGATCAAGAACAGCCTCAATTAGTTATTCTTCACTCAAATTTACAGACAAGAGAGGGAGAAAAGGACCATAATAGAGTGCTATAATCTCACGGGAAAAGAAAGTTAAGAACCAATCATTTAATGCCATGTCAGAGTGTAGCAGCCTCAAGCTGCACCCCAGGTTGCAGCTAAATGTTGTCCTTAATAGATCACATTCTTATTTCTGTATGTTCGTGCAATATCGCAACAAACCGGGGAGGTAATTTCGGTTAGCCAGCCAATTGAATTTGATTTAAAAAAAAGGAATAAACAAGCCAAGCCAAGCCCTCTCTGAACACAGAGGTAAGGTTGCGTATATCATACCCTCCCAGACCCCGCAATGCGGGAGTTTTATACGCTGGGCCGTCCATGTATAAACAAACCAAGCCAAGAGGAACCTGTGTACTGTATCTTTTGGTCCGTAATGAGGAGGTAAGTTTGGTCAGCCAGTCAATTGGAAAGAGGAAACCTGTCTGCTGTATAGCCTTTGGGTCCATAAATAGGGGTTTTGAGTGTTCATGTCCAGCTAAGTTCAGGCTTATTTCAATATTAAGGAGCTCAAGGGATGTCTAGTTTGTTGTTTTCAAATAATCGTAAAGTCTCCCAATATGTAGCAAACAACTTAAAAAACATTGATTGATTCAGTTTTCTGCTCATCGATAATAGTCAAGATGATGGCATAGATACTAAAAAGGACAAGCTAGAAGTCCACGACAAGAATGCAGAAGTGCATTCCTATGAGCAATTGAGTACTTAGCTAGAAGTCCATTACAAGAACGCAGATACTAAAGAGGACAAGCTAGAAGTCCATGACAAGAACGAAGAAGTGCATTCCTACAAGCAATTGAGTACTTAGCGGGTTTTTTCTTTTTCTGTCATAATAAAGAACAATGTTCTTTTTTGCCATCGTTGCTGTGATAAAGGTATTTCTAAAGAAGAATTATTATTTAAAAGTTATTACTCAGGGAATATATTATACTACAAAAGCTAAACTAGCGACACTTTTGTGCACAGTAGCAAAGTACCAAAAGTGCAATGGCAGGATGCAGAACAGCTTGCGCTGAGGTTGCTAGCTGTTACTTCAGGGTCTTTATCACTATCACATAAGCAAGTCCAATTATCTGCACTTGATCCTGCTGCACCCAGATCAAAAGACAATCAAAGTTAAGACAAAAAAGAATTTACTATCGAATAACCATACCTGAGTTTAAAAAGCTAGATAATCTTAACAGAAACTATAGGACAGGTCTAGTATTCATGGAAAACTAGGGCAATTATCCTAAGGAGTTATTGATCCAGGACATTTCTTGCCATCAGTTGCAGTTTCATCTAGTATTTCCTCATGGAAGAACGAAGCTATCTACTATCTAACAAGTAATGTAGGAATGTCCCTGCTTCAAAAGGAGGAAAAAATGTCCTTTTCAACAATTTATCAAAAATACACTGTTTGGTTTTGATGCAGGACTTTTCACAGCTTCAGTTGCCATTTGATATCATACATCTTATAAGAATGAAGTTAGCTTATTAATGGTGTCACAGGAGAACTAAGCAAGTACTACAAATAAGCTAAAGCTTTTAACAATCACTATAAGGCCCAACAAAAGGTGCGCACTTGGGTTCTGCAAGGTTAAAATACACATGACAATATATTGGCCAATAAAAACTAGATAGTTACATACCATAATGCTTTATAACGCACGCAATGAGTTCTTTTAAAAGTTTTAGAACTCCATGTGTTAAACACCAAATCCTGATGTGATGTTTCATTTTATGGGCCTACATTTATTGCTGAAATGGCATGTCTCCAAATTGGCTAAGTTTTTGTTCGTCTTTCTTTTCTTTTCTGAGCTATACAATCTGTGATTACCAGCACAATCAACTCTTTGCTTGGAAGTAGGTAACGAGAAAAGTTGAACATTGACCAGTATTAGAAAACAAATATTAAAACAAAACGAAATAATACAGATTAGATTACTGCCCCTACCTGGACTGCAGTCGCAGGATGTAACACATTTAGAATCAACAGCAAAAGTACGATTCTGAAAAGAACATGTACATGCCAACTTGTTAACCGTGGAGGCATCAAATACTTCATCTGCAGAAAACAAAACCCAAAAAGATTTTTCCTGATTATGCCAGCATTTGAAATGGATAATTGAGTTAATAGGATAACTCGACCCAAAATAAATTTATTATGAACCATAAAAACTTTCCATGTGCTATGCACAAAAAGAGACCCCTCTCATGATTCTAAGCTGAAATACATAATATCTGATCTCTGATGACCCATCCATAACAACACCCCAATTAAAAAAACCCTGATGTTCATTAGCCCAAAGCCCCAAATAATGAGTCATACCACATGTTAATGTTATGATATAAAATCATATTAAGCCTATGTCGAATTGGTCAGATATGAAAATACATATCAAATAGCACCAATGGATACTAACCGCAAAGACTTTGTGGAATTATGCTAAACCTAATGAGCAAAACAAAGATTACTGATGCTTGAGACTTCATTTATTGCAGTCCAAACACCTTCCTGGAAACCAAATATAAGCCAGTTAGAACTAGGATAGACATTTGACAGGATAAGAAATAAATTAATGCTAGATGATAGTTCATTTATCACAAAGAAACAATGAAGGTATTGATATATGTTATTGTCCCGTTACGGTATTTGTAATCGGTTAAACCAAACGCACCCTTAACCAAGAAGATTTGGGCCGTTCAGAAAGCATCTTGTAGAAAAGGTATGCAACTTAACTATGTAAACTTGGAGTTAATAGCTGCAAGGATTAAAAACTTCATATCTCGAAAATGTGAAATCCTGGGAAACTCAGTTTTGTGAAATTAATTACTAATATCAGGGTTGACTTAATAGCTGTAAGGATTAAAAACTTGGTATCTCTAAAATGTAGAACTCTGGAAAACTCAGTTTTGTCAAATTAAGTCAGAATATCAGGGTTGACTTACCTACAACCTCCATTTTAAAGCTTTAATGGTATAACAGATAGACAGATAGAGGAAATAATTAAGATTGAAAAACAATGGTGAGAAGCACGGAATATAATGGGTAAAATTTATGCATACCATTTTGAGTCAGTGAGTCACCAATCACAGTAATTGAAATTGACTAGCACATTTAACAGGGTGCTACAAGTGTGTACATTCTAAGGTAAGCACCAGTGGTTGGACAATTTAATTAACATTGCACAGCTGCTAATTAATAGTAGATCATGCAAACTATGTGCAAACCTGTCAGTGTGTGCGAAGCAGAAGATCACAGCCATGAAGAACCTTTTTTACCATTATCTAGCACCATATACTTAAAATATACGGCAATATAGGCAGAAGATCAATTGATAGTGTTATCCGCAACATATATACGGACCCGCTAAGTTAGTTCTTAAAACATGCTCCGGTTTTGATATGTAAAGAATGCCGACGACATTTGATCCTGTAGGAACCAGAACATATAATGATATCAGGAAGGTGCAACAGTCAACAATTCCACACCAAAGAACAATTGCCAGATACAAAAAGGTAGAAAGTTGGGATAAAATTCAAGACATGGTAGGCCAACGAACTTAAATCACCTTAAAGGTAAAGAAGATTCTTCCCTATTTTACGCTGTGTAAAAAGAGGTGGGAGGTTTCTTTCTTTGTCTTCTCTCTTTAATATGTGTGTGTGTGTGCGGGTGTGTGTGTGTTTATGTGTATGTGCGTTTATCATTTCCTTTCTTACATGGAGTTTCAGTGGTGCTTTCATCCTTTCTGGGAAAGATAAAACATACATGATCATCTTCAGTATGCGACGCCAACATCACAAAACATTCAGGCAATGCTTAGGTGCAATGTCCAAAAGGCAACATTTGTGCAATAGCAGCAGAGAGAAGCTAACTTCTTCATTAAAAGGTACGGATTTGGATGAATATTAAGCCTTAAAATGACATTCTTTAACTACAAGCATATTATCACATAGTTTTCTCAAAGACTACGTTCCCGAAACAAGTCTAACACAAAAGACAATACAAAAGACACAAACAAAGGTGAATAAGTGCCTCCTGTAAGCTTTGTCAATGGAACTAAATAAATTGATGGGAAGTACAATCAGCCAGAGCTACCTGAGGGCAAATATGTCAGATGAATTAAATTTTGTCCGTTTCCTTTGGTCAATTTAAATATCCATTAACCAAGAATACTTACAATTTCAGAGTTGAAAAATGGAATTAGATGAAAGCAAAAGGCACAAATGGAATCCAGTGCATCACTGGTTAAAGTAATAAAAGATGAACGCTAAAGGCACAAATGGAAGCCAGTGCATCACTGGTTAAAGTAATAAAACACTACCCATCACCATGATTATCAATTGAAAGGCATAGAGGGTAATGCAGAACAGACATATAAAAGATATAAGCCAGAAAGAGACTTTCTTTTTGTTTTATTTAAGCACCTTCAAACAAGATATTGCTTGCATATAAAGAATCCCACCAAATAAAATACGAGAAAGCAACCACCCACAAACCCAAAAGAGAACTCGCAACAAACAATCTATCTAATACTCCAAATACCAACTAATAAAAACCCTTTTTCTACTCTCTCTTAAACTCTGTTAAACCTCATTGTTTAATCAACTATAATTGCGGTTCTTGAAGAATATACATTTCCTCTTGCATGGGCAATTACAGAGATTAGTTTTCAATATGAATATCCAATAATGGTTAGATTAACCTTTCCTTTTGTGCATTGATGAAAACTGGGAGAGGAGGTGGGATGAATATACATACATGCATACGTGTAGACTTTCACATGGGGGGGACCATTTGTTCGTGTCGGTATGAGGATTACAGCAATGGCCTGTAAAGGGGCCTGCTGAAATGAAACCTCTACCTTTATTTTATTTTCTAATCAGCTTTTCACGGCGGCAAAGATTTTCAAAACAAATGATCGGTTGAATCTGAAGGCAAATCGGAACAAAGAACAAAATGCAGATTTAAACTTAATTCCTGTAAATTGTTTCAAATAGGAAAGGGAAATGAAGAGGAGGAAGAAGACGGACCATGCCAATGTGCTATTTCTGGTACTTACTATTAATAGACATTATTCTTTTAGCCCTGTTCAAATTTTTGTACTTTTCTTGTCTTCGATTTAACAGTTCACGCCTGGACTGACGAACTCATATGGGTAAATGATAAATCATTGGCACTTCAAGTTTCAAACAAATCCCCTTAGTTAACATCTTGCTCAAATCTGATTATCGAGAAAAAAGAAAAAACATCCAAAAGGTTTAATATGTTATAAATAATTGCATTTCACTTAGGCTGAAGCAAGAATAGCACCCAATCATTAAACAAATAAAAATACTATGAGCCCAAAAAATATTATGTGTAATACAAGTGCCGATGTAAGCATGATCCCGTCATTTAATTTTCAACTTACCCCGTACAAGAGCCCTCCTTTTGTTTAGCATACACACACACACAATATATATATTTATATATATTTCTGAAATCAAATAGCATAGTGAATAAAAAGAGAAAAATAAAATAAGAATGTGCTCCAAATATTTTATCTTATTATATTCCAAATTTTTATATATAAAATAAACACACAACGATTCTACCGATCCACATAATTATTGTCTCTCTATTTAAATTTTATGCTTTTTTTTTTTTTTAGTATTAATACATAATTTACAACATTATACATGTTTCTATGACCATTTAAGAGCATTCTCAGCAGCAGCGTCTTTATTCTTGGGTCCCTATATTTGGGTCTCCTCCATGCAGTAGAGACCCAACTAACAATGAGTTTTTACATCAAAGTCGCTATTTTTCAGTCTCTAATTAATAAAATATTAAGATAAATGCAAAAACTCAATTTTCAATGTATTTACTAAGTTCTTAAAAGTAAATGCAAAAACTCAATTTTCAATGTATTTACTAAGTTCTTAAAAGAACTCTGGAGCATAGGGATGACTCCACGCCGAACTTCCGATTGATGGAGCTCTAAGACAGCAGCGAACTTGGCGGCAGCGTGTTCGTCATCTTCGCCGCCAACAGAGACGGATTAGAATCCTGCAGACCTAGGGTTCGTTACAAACAAGTAGTAGATATGCTGGTTTGTGGGATAGGATTTAGAGATGATGATGGGGATTTGTTCTTTCTCATGGCCAGTGTTTCTCGCTTGAAAGGAGAGAGAAGAGGGTTTGGTAATGGTTGCAGAGGTATGAATATGTAGAGAGAGGAGCGTGAGGCTGAAATGGGAGAGAATAAAAAAAATTAGGGCTTAATAAATATAACTCCCTTCGTAATGCGAAAATAAATTTGGATACTGTCTCCTAAACTTATACGAGTCGCCTGATTTGGAGACCCAAATCCAAAAATCTCTATTTTAGAGATGGAATTTATAGCAATGGTGACTTTCATGCGGATTGTTTCTTCGGTTTTGGTCTCCAAATTTAGAACACTCACAGAAGATTATATAAAAGATATGTCTTTAGAGCACTCACATAAGATTATATAAAAGGTATGTTTATCTATTTTAGATAATCAGTTTAGATACTCTATAAAAAATGTGCTTGCAGCAGATT
>MKEJ01087473.1:0-10472 GCA_001753735.1 Embelia ribes
AGTATTATTTCTATTGTGTTGGGTTGTGTTCGTGTTTGCGGTTGTATTTCAACTTACTCCCTCGGGTTCCGGGTGCTTGGGATCCGGGGGCGTGACACTTTTTGCTCATATGTTACCCAAGCTCCACATTTCCCTTGTAGAATTATCTCAAGCACCTATTTCTCTAATTGGCTTCAGTTCAGAGCAAGTGAAGGCTTTGGGAAGAATATGGTTAGATGTTCAAACAGGCCAAACCGAAACCAAGTAGAATTTATAGTGATTAATACCCTTTCCCTATACAATGGAATCTTCGGGCGACCTTGGCTACATAGCCTTAATGCAGTTGGCTCTACTTTACACCAAAAAGTATGATACCTTGTTCCGGGTAGAATTGAAATAATCAGGGGAAACCAACATGAATTTGGATAATTTATTAATGCAACCATAAGAGGAAATACTACCATTCAGATTTGTGCCTCAACTGATATACACAAAAATGATAACCATTCTAATCCAAACAACATTACTTTACCTACCCAGAAAACTCCATTTTACAAAGAAATCCTTTTAACCGAACTAGGGATAAATCCAAACGAGAAGGTAGAGGAAGAACTTATCAAATGACAAATTCCTAGTACTGATGCTAAACATTATTTTCTCCTTGGTTTGGCCTTACCGAAGAATAATGCCAAAGAATTATTCTAGTTCCTCATAAACAACATATATAATTTTGTATGGACTTCTGCTGAGATGCCTGGACTCGATCTTAACATTGCTTGTCATCGCCTGAATATAAATACACTATTCCAGACAGTCTGATAGAAAGGTCAGACATATAAAAAAGAATATCATGAAGCCATCCATATGGAAGTACATAAGTTATTATCAGTTGCAACAATTAGTAAGGTCCTTTTTTTCCGGAATGGTTAGCAAATATTGTGGTTGTATCGAAGAAAAATGGCAATTGGTAGGTCTGTGTTGATTACACTGATCTAAACAAAGCTTGCCCCAAAGATCCTTTTCTTATGCTTAAAATCGATAAGTTAGTGGATGCATCGGCAACAACTCAACGTTTGAGTTTCTTATATGCGTATTCCGGGTATAATCAAATCCTGATGCATTAGTCAGATCAGGAAGCAACGTCTTTCAGAGGACTCTCGGGTAGCTACTGTTACACAGTTTTACTATTTGGATTAAAGAATGTAGGATCCACTTATTAGAGGGCAATCACCAGAATTTGTACTCCGTATATGGGCAAGACCATGTGTGTCTATATCGATAATATGGTCGTAATAAGTCAGGAATAGGATGATCATATCACAGATTTAAAGGAAGTATTCCATACCCTACGACAATACAAACTTAAGCTGAATGCCTCTAAATGTGCCTTTGGAGTAAGGGTAAATTTCTAGGTTTTATTATTTGTCATCGGGTTATTGAAGCCAACCTCTTACAAATCGAAGCCCTCATTAATTTACGACCACCATAACGAAAAAAAAGGTTCAGAAACTAGCACGAATGGCAGCCCCTTTAAACAGGTTTGTCAGCATGTCAGCTGATAAATGCAAAGCTTTCTTCACAGCAATGAAGAATGGTCGAAAGTTTGAATGAACATATCAGTGTCAGAAGGCCTTTGAAGTCCTGAAACAATATTTATCTGAAGCTCCAAAATTAACAATCCCGAGGGATGATGGTTTTTTGGTCCTGCATTTAGCTGTCTCCGAACATGCCATTAGCATAGTATTATTTCGAGAAGAAGGTTCCGAACAACAACCCATTTATTTTGTAAGCAAAACTTTGGTTGCTTCTGAAATTCAGTACTAGACAATGGAAAAACTAGTGTTTGCGCCCTGGTCATTGCTTCCTGAAAACTTCCATAGTATTTTCACTCGTATTGTAGCCTTGTTTGTACAAATACCCAATCTAAGATACCTAATGAAAGACAAATCTCTCGAGGCGAATGGTTAAATAGTCTATCGAACTGGAAACATATCTCATCATTTACAAACCCCGTACAACGATCAAAGGCCAAATTCTCGTTGATTCCATAGCAGAATTTTCTGATGAATCCAATTTTTTAATTGCAGGTGTTGATAACGGTCGTTGGACATTGCATGCAGACGGTGGGTCAAATAAAATGGGTCTGGAATTGGCATAGTCTTGATTGACCCACATGGGAACGCGGCTAAACGCTAGGTGTGTCTTGGCTTTCCCGCAATCAATAATAAAATAGAATATGAAGTAATCCTTTATGGCTTGAGAGTGGCACGAAACATTGGAATCAACAAACTCATAGCACATACTGATTCTTAGTTGGTGGCTGAATAGTTATCGGGGAAATATCAAAAGAAATCTGCCAGAATGGAGGAGTATTGAAAGTGCATAACCGAAATCATACTTGAATTTGAAGAATTTTCTATTCAACATTTAGCAAGAACCCAAAATGTTCATGCCGATGTTTTAACAACTTTAGCCACTTCTATAACAGACGAAGAAGAACGCAGAATCTTCGTTCATTACTTGCCAACCCCAAGTATTGAACAACAACCGCTCAATGTGCTTCCCATCTAAGAAAGCGAGCTAACTTAGATAGACGAAATTACAAATTTTCTTTAAGATCGGACCGTTCCAGAAAATCAAAAAGACGTTATCAGAATACAGAGGAAGGCCGCAAACTTCTGGTAATCAGAAAGTAGATACCTATATCGCCGAAGCTCCTCTGGACCTTATCTTCAATGCTTTTCCCGAAGTGAGGTAAAACCCTTACTGAAAGAAATCCATTCGGGATCCTGCGAAGCCTACATAGGGTAGCAATCTTTAGCACACAAAGCCATTAGTCAGGGCTATTGGTGGCCACACATGCAGGCTGACGTCGCCACCTATGTAAAGAAATGTGATAAATGCCAAAGATACTCCCATATCCTTCGAAAACCAGCTCAGGATATGGCTATCACCGCCGCCATTTGGCAATTTGCACAGTGGGGAATGGATGTCGTTGGGCCACTATCTCGGGCTAAGAGAAATCTTCATCACTTGTTGGTAGCAACAGACTATTTCTCGAAATAGATAGAAGCTGTACCCTTGGTCAAAGTGACCATGGAAAACACTAAGTTCTTTATTTGGAAACATATCATCACACGCTTCGGATACCCCTATGCTTTGATTATGGACAATAGAACTAACTTTGATAGACAATTCATTCAAAATTTTTGTGCCGAACATAAAATTCGGAACTATTACTCCACACCTTCTTATCCACAGAGCAACGACCGTGTTGAAAACTCAAACCGAACCATTTTAGATGACATCAAAAAGAGGTTAGAAGAATCAAAAGGGAGATGGATAGAAGAGTTACACAACGTTATTTGGGTTCATAGAACAACACCTTGAACTGCTACCAATGCAACCCCATTTAGCTTGGTATATGGAAGTGATGCAGTCATTCATTTAGAGATTGGTCTTCTCACACACATGACCCTTGTAGTGGAACAAGGACATAATGATTCGCTTTGAAAGATTGAACTAGCTTTTGCGGATTCTAAAAGGGATGAGGCTTTAATAAGAATAGAAGCATATCAACAGAAAATGAGAAATTCTTATAATAAAAAAGTGATAGAAATAAGGTATGAAGTCGGGGAGCTAGTTCTGAGAAAAGTGACTCAGAGCATAAAAAATCCAGTGCATGGTAAGTTGTACCCCTAATTGGGAAGGACCGCATGAAATTACCGAGCTATGTCAAAATAATGCATACATATTGAAGAATCCATATGGTCCTAAAGGAGATGCGGAAAAATGCCCATGGAACGCTACCAACTTGAGAAAGTGTTTTCAATAAGAAGAACTTTTGCACTACGGTCCATGTTTCCAATTTTTAAACAATTATACCTATGAAAAAAAGTTTCACATTCTGATATAGGAGTATGATGATGATGGGTAGATCTTACCTTCGGACTACAAATATCTAAAGCCCTCTTTTTGAGGTTGAGTCCCAGGGCTACCTCAAGAAGAAACGAGGACGTACCCTAAGGCCACCTCAAGATTCTCAAGAATTCGAAGCCCTCTTTCTGAGGTCGAGTCCCAATGATACTTCAGGAAAGAACGAGGACATGCCCAAGCCCACCTCGGGATTCTCTAGAAACTAAAGCCCTCTTTTTAAGCTCAAGCCCTAGGGTCACCTCAGGAAGAAACGAGGACATGTCCCAAGGCCACCTTGGGATTCTCAAAGAATCTAAAGCCCTCTTCTGAGGTTAAGCCCTAGGGCCACCTCAGGAAGAAACAATTATGTGTCCCAAGGCCACATCGGGATTCTCAGGAATTCGAAGCCATATTTCTTAGGTCGAGCCCTAGGGCCACCTCATAAAGAAATAAGGACGTGCCCTAAGGCCACCTTGGGATTCTCAAAGAATCCAAAGCCTTATTTCTAAAGTCGAGCCCCAGGGCCACTTCAGGAAGAAATGAGAACTTGCCCCCAAGGCCTCCTTGAGATTCTCATAAATTAGAAGCCCTCTTTCTTAAGTCGATCCACATGGTCACCTTAGGATTCTTAGGAATCTAAATCTTTCTTTCTGATGTCGAGCCCTATGGCCAACTCAGAAAGAAACGAGGACGTGCCTCAAGGCCACCTCGGAATTATCAAGAATCTGAAGCTATAGGTAGTATTAGATAGTAGTTGAAGCATGTTTATATGTATAATGTGAGTTTTTACAAAGTAGTCTTCTTACATGTAAATTTATATGCTGAAGTTATGCTTTATTATATGAAGTAGCAGTTGATTTCTTGATTAATTGAAGTTGTATATAGAATAAAGTATGCGTAAAAGTAGAAATGAATTACATTGATATAACTTTTACTCATTCATTTAATTAAAGTAGCATTGTTCATTTGATAAACTAAAGTGCTTGATTTTTGATAAATGAGAAGTATGAAAGGATTTCTTAATTTCTTGAAGTTTTGAAAATGAATTTTTTAAAAAGAAAGTGGAAAGTATTTGGTTTTTAAGTTGAAGTGTTTTGAAGTTCAAAAGTGGTTTATTTTTCAAAGTTGGAAAATGACTGCTTTGTTTTGAAGTTTGAAGGGAATCGAAACTATGAAGTTTTCAGGGTTTTGAAAAGTTTTGTAGTTGAATGGTTTCGGAGTGTTGGAAGCTTTTCAAAACTAAAGTTTTGAAATTAAAAAGATTGAATGCCATATTCGTAGTTGCTTTCATAGCATACTCATTGTTAGTAATCATAGATTTTAGAGTTGGTCTTATATGTTGTTAGGGCTTTTAGACGTGAGGTCTCGTGACATCTTTTAGTTTGATTAAAAGTACGATAGACTATACATTTCAACATAGACTTGTGTATTAGTCGTATGTGATCATGTTCGATCCATTCCCGTAGATGAAATATGTATCCGTAGTTATAGTATATACACTAACGTGAATTGTTAAGCCTTATAGGATACCATAGTTGAATGTGAATTGATACATTCGTAAGTATTGAAGTATGAGTAAGTGATTGACATAGATACAACATGATCCATTAACTTGTATAGTTTAATTCTCATGTTATTCTCTTAGTTTATTATTAATATGTTTATCACATCATGTTCATCATTATCATATTTATTATGAGAAGTAATGTAAATTGCATGAGTAGTCGAGTATGGCATTTATATTTATGAAGTTGTGTGACATTGGTCTCATTGGAAAAACATGATTTAAAGTGTTGGAAACCAGGTGTGGTTCCATTTGTATTGAACATGGTATCACTTTTTATAAAATGAAGCAATGAGGCCTACATTCTTACCGTAAAAGTCGGGAAACCTATAGTAGGGATTTACTATTTATTCGACACAGTGTGGGTGAAGGATAAATGAAGGCTTTGTTTTATTCCCTGTGTGGGCGACAAAACCTAGCGGGCGAGTATAGCACCAAAATTTACAAAGTAGTAGATATATGTCCAAAACTGTATTAAAGTAGTAGTCATGAAGTATTGGTACAGTCACATGTAGTAGAGGCATGCATTGCATACATGAGCATTTTACATATTTCTTTATGCTCTTGCAGGCTTGTCGTTGATAGTTGTAGTTCGTAGAAAACTATTTCGGTTGTATTATATTTGTAGTGATTGTCATTCATTGCAGTATTAGTATTTAATGACATCATACATATCATAGATTCATAATTATGTATTAGGTGTAATAGTATTATTGTTTTTGTGTAAGTATGGTAAATTTGGA
Organism: Embelia ribes; assembly: GCA_001753735.1. Lineage (NCBI taxonomy): Eukaryota > Viridiplantae > Streptophyta > Magnoliopsida > Ericales > Primulaceae > Embelia > Embelia ribes. The sequence goes on from MKEJ01087473.1 coordinate 6,202, forward strand.
ATAAAGTATCATCATTTAATTTTAAGAAAAAAAGGGCAACGAAGAATGGCCTACTTTAATCAAAACAGTGAGATACGGTTCCAAATTTTCCTTCGAGATAAGTCATCAGATGCTTTATAAGTATTTAGTATAGTAGTATGTACACCTTTCATTAGTAAGTTTATGTTTCGTTTGTATACCTGATTATAGCTTCAGATTATCGTAAGTCACATGTTGGTGTGACATAAATGTAGTAAGTGTTAAGTGCCTAAGTATGATGTTACGTAAGGTAAGTATGTTGACATGTTGACATTAGGTAAGGTATGTATGTTGGCTTGCTAAGATAATATGATTATCGAAGGAATGATATATGTATACTTTATGTTGCATTGGTAAGTAACGAGAAGTATGAATATCTATGGTTATACATATACTATTTATGCTTATTTTTAGGCATATACATTTGATATACTACTCAAACTCCTCTTTATAGTTTTGTTGAGGATATAATCGTATTTTTTTGCATATTTATCTTTTGCTTAATTATTTATACACATTGCGGAGGATTAAAGATAGGCAGGAGAAGCATAATGCTCTTGACGATGTTTTGAAGTATTATCGTATTCAAGGTGCAGCTATTGATGTTTATTTTGTATATTTTTGTGCCTTAAGTAGCCATTGGTTGTAGACTGACATTTGACTCTTAAATGGCCTTTTGTATTGCATATTGTTGTTGCCTTAAGTGGCGAGTACTGTATTCTGAGGCAAGAACAGAATGTAAAATACATTATTAGTATTTGATTTTAAATTGTATTAAAATATAGATATATTCTTGTGCTTGTACATGGGACAAAGAACATATTTATACCTTCTTCCTTATCTTTTTGACAAGTATACAGCTTCCATCTATATATGTAAATAGGAATTGATGGTTGGTATTATTCCACTTCAATGTTCTGTATTGTATATGATGTTATAAATTGAAGTTGTATGATTATGTAAATATATAGATTTTAAACGGTTTTATTGTTGGCCATTTTATATTTTGTGGTAGGATGATTGTTGTAGACGAGGAATGGGTTGTTATAGTTACTGAAATTTTTTTTCTTTTCTTTTTGGTTCTTTTAAGTCACATTCCCAGGTCATGGATTGTAGGGCGTGACAAAAGCCCTCTTTTTTAGGACAAGCTCCAGAGCCACCTTAGGAAGAAATGAGGATGTGCCCTAACGCCACCTCGGAATTCTCAAGAATCCAAAGCCTTCTTTATGAGGTTGAACCCTAGAGCTACCTTAGAGAGAAACGAGGATGTATCCTAAGGCCACCTCGGGATTTTCAAAAATCCGAAGCCTTCTTTTTTAGATTGAGCCCCAGAGCCACCTCAAGAAGAAACGAGGGCGTACCCTAATGCAACCTCGGGATTCTCAAGAATCCAAAGCCCTCTTTCTGAGGTCGAGCCCTAAGGCCACCTTAAGAAGAAATGAGGATGTGCCCTAAGGCCACCTCTGGACTCCAAGGAGTCTGAAGCCCTTCTTCTAAAAAGACAAATTCTCAATAAACTATTTTTGAAAAACTACAAAGGGAGGTTCTTAAATATGATGTAATCATCTTACAAAAAATTTGGAAACTTAATTCCAGAAGACATTTAAATGTTTCCTATTATTGGAAACTATAAGTTACGAGTACAAATGGAAAACTTTAACAAATCCAACATATATTTGGATATAACAAGATAAAAGTACAACAATAGTTGAAGGCCTCATTCTTCAATACTACTTTGAGCACCTGATGTGTCACGCCCTCCAATTCATGACCTGGGAAAGTGAGGAACAAAAGCGAAATAAGAACAGAAAAAGAAAACAAAGAGAAACGACAACACATTTCTATGCCATCTCACACATACTACAACATTTACATCTTCTTATATATACATAATGTAACATTCTAGAAATTTGAATGAAATTTTTATTTTTATAATAATATTATTGGTTGCATTATAATAATATTATTATGTAGTATGCATGAACTATATGTATATGTGTGGTGTGTTGTGCATAGTCATGTGGCATAAAGATAGCGTTGAGTATGTAGAAATACGTTATTTGGACAGAGTTTGCATTTAGTCGCGTTATGTCACATAGATCGAATTTTGGGCACTCAAATACCATTATAAAATTTGTTAGACATGTTCATTAGTATCTAAGATAGATTATGAGTATTTTTGGAAGTTTTTGGCCTAAGGTATGAGTACTCAAAATTCTAGTGGCTCTAATCTATTCAACGAGCTGTTGGATCGATCCAAAATTTCAAATCGATCAATCCAAGTACTATTCGATCAATCTAATCTGTGTTGACTGACTTAGGTGTCATGGACCAACACTTGTCTTCTTTACTTTTTCCTCATTATTTCCAAAAAAGAAGAGAGAGAGAGAGGTGTGGTAACTCGAAAGGCCCAACCTTTAGTGCTCAAAATCATCTAGTCTCGGTGCTCGATTATGATTAAAAAGCGGAAATTCCTAATCCTTAGAACGAGGTAAACATTTTGACGTAAGTCTCATCTTTCATATCTTTCGTTTACATTTTCTCATTTTCCGTGCATTCTCGTATGTGAAAATAAATTTGATATTCTTGATCCTTACCTTGTGTTGATTATTTCCATCTATAGGTGAGTTGTCGTTTGCGTTCATCTTCTAGATCAAATTGAGAGGCGAAGAAGGGCGAATTTGGTGATTTTGTGTAGGGAGTCTCGAGATGGCTTCTAGTAGCTTGTTAGGTATGGTAGCCAATGAACTTTAGAATAAAATTGATAACTTTGTCCGTATGTAGATGTGAATAAGATGTCTTGAATATGATGTATATGTGGAATGGAATTAGATGTAATAGATACATCTAATAGGCATAGAATATGCGTACATAAAATGACGTGATTGATACGTCATACAAGTGTTGTGTAAGCATAGACAAATTGACGTGAATTGATACATCATATTAGTATGGATAAGCGTCGGTGAACTAGACGTGATCGATATGTCTTGTAGGCGAAGAATAACTATGAAATTCCATATATGCGTAGTTTAAAATCAAGTTTATAGCATTGTTGGCTATCATGTTAAAATGCGTGGGTTATAAGATGTATATTGGGAAAGTAGATTTGGGATTATTCCATTGATTACATGACCAGTGGGTGGTGATCAATGAAGGCTCAGTCGCATCACCAACGAGTGGCGGCCGTAGCGATTTGTTAAAGCATAGTGATACTAATCCCAATAAAAATATTTTAAAGTGTTGGCATGGTAAAGTGTGTGAGTGTGCATTACATTAATGATCATAATTATATTTATGTTCAAAAGATTATTTCGGGTTGTCATGCATTTATTTACAATGCATATAGTCTAGTCTCTCTTTTATCATAGAGTTACTTGGCTAACCATACATTTCTTTTTCCATATTTTTAGATATACATGGTTTTATAGGTGCAGACGCGGGTGTAGAGTATTAGTAGATATTCAGGCAATTGTACATATTTTTGGCACATATGTATTAGCGTAGAACTATGTATTGTATTTTTTAGTGCACTCTGATAGTGTAGTAGATGATATTGTTGTAGTATGGGCGAAGGTATAGGTTTCTTACTCCTATATAAGAGACGAAGAATCTATGTATATACTCCATTTCTTTTATTTTAACAAACATACAATTTGTAGGTTGTATAAGTAAACAGATATATATATATTTTTTCTGGAATTGACGTTGGCCTTCATCCTCTCTTTTTAGCATAGTTCTTCTATATACATATTATTATTGATCATGTTATAGAATGTGCATAGGATCATCCTTCAATGGTGGATAGATGCTATTTGAATGGCATAGACGTAGTTATTATATTATCATTTGTTTTATTATCATTAGCATGGAACTATGTATTGTATTTTATAATGTACTTTAATAGCATAGTAGATGATATTGTTGTGGCTTAGGTGAAGGTATAGATAGATTCTTGATCCTGTATGAGAAACGAAAAACCTATATACACATTCCATTTCTTTTATTTTGATAAGCATACAGCTTGTAGGGGTTGTATAAGTAAACATATAGGTTTACTTTTTCTTTAGCGCTATACATATGTATTTTCTGGAGTTGGCGTTGGCTTTCATCCTTTGTCACACCCTAATTATCCTAGAAGATCCGAAGCAAGCCCCGAATCTGTTAGAAATATCGGAGGGTGAGTGCATTCCCTTTTTTAAGTAAAAGAGAACAAAAACTTTATTTTGGATTTGAAAACAAAATCGGGAATC
>MKEJ01087475.1:0-11377 GCA_001753735.1 Embelia ribes
AAAAAAAAAAAAAAAAAAAAAAAAAAAAAAGGAGCAAGACTTGAATGCATATATTGAATGGCTCAACAATGAAAAATCCAAAAATAGAAATTTCACTATTAACAAAATAGTCCTATCCATGTTAATTTTGAGTTATTACTATATGAGTATTTAACAATATTCCTTTGTTAATTGCTAAAAAGTACTAGCAAGATAAGTGTAAAAATGTGGCCATACTCATTAACTTCTTTGACGACTATTTCAGGGTCTTGGACTGGTGAACAAAAAATGTAGCTTGGAGAGAGCATTGCAACTACAATGAGCACAATATAGAGGCATGCGGCCATTTTTTCTCTCCGAGAGAGAAAGAGAGAGGGAGAGAGATTGTAGTGTGAGTGAAGAACCTAAGGAGGAAATCGGAATTAAATAGAGGATGAAGCTTGGGAAGGAAATGCATTAAAGTGAACTTATTTGTCATTATTTTTATTACTGCAAGGAAATTTAAAAAATATACTCCCACGTCTCATTTTAATAGTTTTATATGCTTTTTTAGATCGTCTCGATATGTAATCGAGTTTCTATTTAAAAAAATTAGTTGAAAACTCACTTTAATAAAATGTACTTATTTATTGTACTTATTTAATTATTATATCCATCATAAGTTGAATAAAAATAGTAATATATTAAGAGGAGAGTAACATCATTATGAATTTTCACAATATTAATTGATATTTTTTAATTTTTATATATAAAAAAATTGAAAATATAAAAATGGGAGAGAGTATTCTAGTGTTGGGCCACTTGCTTGTTTTATTTATTTCACGGGGACTCTCAACTTTGCAGTAAGGGATAGGGCGTTATTCATGTCTGTTATGTGGGGCCATATTTTTGGAAAGGGGAGATTTTTTCTTTTCTAGAAAAAAAAAAAAGTATATATTAAATCTCCATATCTAGCTTCCTAAAAAGACAATGTAATAATAAATATACATATATTATATTATAATTATAGAGTGTAGTTAATTAAAAAAATTTACTCTAATGGGCTTAATGCTACCTTTTGATACAAAATAATATAGCATTATTGAAGAAAAATCTCGATTCCTATCTTTTCAGTATTATTTCAAATTATAAGTTGTTTTAATTTATGCACCACCATTTCATTCCACTACTCACTTTAGACCAATTGCTAACTCTATTAATTAACTATGTTTATATTATGGTAAAATAAATAAATAAATAAAGGGGGGTTAAAAGGTTCGTGTGACTAGAATGTGACTCATTTCCATCGCCAAACTAAATAGAGGAGTTATACATGTATTTTATGTAATTATATTTTAATCAATAGTAACAATTTAATGCATTTTGCCAAAGTATAAACTAAAACTTGCAATAAATAAATGTTAACCTTTTCACTATAATCAAATAATAACAGGTTAATATACCAGATATATATAACGACGTTAATATATGGTGTTAACGAATAGGCAAAATTGACTGATCGAATAAAAATGTAGGGAATAAATTGAAAGAATGAAATATAGAATTTATTCTTTTCTTTTTTAATTAATGATAAAGCTGTTAGGGTTTGAAAAAGCAATGGCAACTATTTCACTATTAAATGCTGTTTTGGCAACCCCTCTGATTGACACGTGTTAAGTTTTTATTGAAGTTCCCATTAGGGGTATAGTACATTAAATGTAGTGACGTGGCAACATTTATGTACTGCATGTTCTCGCATGTGACCCTTTGCCATAGGGGACCCTTAAATTCTCCTCATTTTGGGTCACACCATGTTTTTATGTGCACCCATATATTGACATATGATTGTAAGTTTGTGGGTTTTGAGCCTCATCCAATTTGAGAAAAATGAATCGGTTCTTAAAGATATGTTCGGTTTGATTTTCATTTAGATTAAAAAAATTAATTTTATCTTCAAATTTTTGAAAATATTCTTATTAAATAAGAGATTTCTTTTTTTAAGAATGTAAAAGTATGATATTAAATGGCGGTATTTTTGTAAAATTAATTTTTGTTTTAATTTTTAATATTGAAAGTGAACTATATATTGAGACGGACAATTAATGAAAAGAGTCTATCTGTTGTAGGCACGGAGGGAATAGCATATTTTATGAACTTTGGGGAATAAAAATAACATGATGCAGGTATTGTGCTTTTTCATAAATACAGACTAAGAATATGGCCAGTTTCTAAGACTTTTGCATTATTAACTTTTGGGAATAAAAATTACATGATGTGGGTATTGTGCTTTTTCATAAATAGAGGCTAAGAATATGACCAGTTTCAAAGACTTTTGCATTATTGATGATTATGGTAACATGTTTGTTGTCCTAATTGATGTTGCATCGATAATTCTTAATTGATGTATTAGAAAATTTTCTCAAATTGGCCAAATTTAGATGATTATATTGTGGTAAGACTAGTATTATTACCTGTCTAATATCACACTTATACCATTATACTGTATATAAAAAAGAAAAAGAAAAAGAAGGAAAGCTTTCATTATAATTTGATCATGTCTATTTATAATACCATCTGCGTTCAGGGATTTACATTATCGTAAATTATCACTTTCGTATTTATACTTATGCAAATGAGTTTCCGGGATCACTCACGTCATACGTAAACTCACAACTCGGAATGTTTCGTATTCACTTCCTATGTGTAGTGCCCAACACGTGGCTTCGTGATTCTTAATATCAAAACGTTTCATCTTCACTAAATGCGATGTACAAATATGCGAATTGGTAGACAATGCTCCTAACGAGATTTAGAAAAAGGTTAATATTGTAAAGGAGCTAATGGTCATCTATAATTGTGCTTGGCTATAGGTAAGTATATATAGCAATGAATAAGGCATTCTAATGTCATTGGAATTATAATTAGGTGATATATTTTTAAAGTCTCACACCAAATTCATTGAGTTAAGAAATGTTATGTTTTCATACTTACAATAATTAGCAATATGAATGGCATTATTATTTTGGTGAAAATCATGATAAGTTCAACATAGGTGAATCATATGGTAAATCATAGGTGACGCTTACTTGAGTGCATAAATCCCAATTTCTAAATATAAATAAGAAAGAGTCTCATCCAACAAAACAGATCTTTCCTAACTCAACAAAAAAATAGATATCATTAAATTAGAAAAATATTTTATTATACTTATTTGATTCTTTGAAAAAATATGTATCCATATAAAATTTTAATGCAAAAAAGATAACAAAAAATTTCCAAAGATGGCCTTTATCAACATTTTCTTAATAAATAAATGTTAAAAAGTGGAAAATTATTTTTTGACCTTATAAAGAAATATTATTTCTATTCTAATTTATTTTATACTTCAATTTAATTAAAATATTTGGGGCCTCTTATTTACTATCATACTAAATTTATAAATGTAAAAATCACATAAGTAACAGATGGAGTGAATAATAACTTAATAATTTAATTTTTAATCAAACAAATGGTATTTTTTTATCACTTATGACTAAAATGACCCCTTAGTAGTAGGAAGTGGAGCACATTATATAGCATCGAGATTTATTATATTTATTTGACGTGAAAAATTCAACAGTTTTTCTGTAAAATAAACGAAAACATATACACGCAAAATCTTTGTAGCCATCGTAGACATGTTCCATTGCTCCAAATTCTTACCATTTGAAAGCCCAATTTCAAATAATTTACTAATTTTGATAGTTTTCATGATAATGATAATGGTAACACTGTGGGTTTTGGAAGTGACACTTGATGGTTGAGACTGTATAAGATATTCATTGTTCATTTTTGTAACACAAGCCAGGTTGTGTGTGACAACCTATGGTAACATATTTTAGCGACAATGCTCATAACGAACGACCCATATTATATAGTGCACAATACTCATGATAAACGGCCCAGATTATATAGTCACGTGTATTGCAGTATCTCGTATTTAAGAGAAAGAAGCAATCTATATTAGCTTGTCACCAAATTGACATTCTAGGTTCGTTATATAAATTGCTTTGCATAACTAATTAATATACTACTCTTTTAGCGATAAACATTACTTTAGAAATGAGATTTGTCGTGGCTAAGAATGAGCGTCATTAGTGACCCATACAAATTTTATTGAACAAAGCTTTCGGACAATAGCAAAACAATCGTCGGGACAACATCTAATAAATATAGGACAATAACAGAACAATTGCCGAGAAAGATCCAATAACTTTCGTACCATACATCGAAACATATATATATATATATAACGGATATTCTAATCTCATGACTTCTTCCTTGCTATATATATATTTGTAAAATTGACTTGGTAATCGCCTTCTTTTGACTACTAATTTCTGTCTTAATTGAATTGGTAATCGTCTTTTTTTGGTTCAACACAACTAATTCTTAACACGTAGTCATTTAATTTTAATCTTTTTCGTTTGTTTACAACAACGATTTGAACTTTGTTCACCTTTTGAAATCATATATTGTATAAAACAGAATCTTTTATGCCTTGCCGAATTCCATCCCCTCTATAAATTGCTCCTAATTGTAAAAGCCAAAAGCCACACTTTTTTACGCACTTTTTGACTCAGAAAACATAGAGATAAAGAGATGCAAGGGGTCTAAGTGCTTTATTCTTTGTTATCGTTTTAGTTTTATTATTTATGGTTATGAATAATGTGTCTTTGGCACGTACCCTCGAATGTAAGGTCATTTGCCAAGATCTGGACAGAGACCAAGGTACCGATTCGCTTCTTAGAATTTTTTTTAGAAAAATATATACGTATATTTTTACATGCGTACCTCAATAAGAATTTTCTTTCTGCTCTTTATATTATTTAACAAATTTAAAAACTAAAATAATATGGTTTTAAGGTTGTACAGGCTTAAATTGTTATATTGTGTTTGTACCGCACCACTCGACACTAATTACTCCTCTTGGATAATGGTGATCTTTTATCATGATGTAAACTCTTTTTGTGACCATAATTTAGCATTAATGTAATAATTTAAGTAGCGTGTTCGGTTTTTTTTTATTGAAGTTGTGCTTTCATTAATGTAACATATATGTAATAGAGTGTGTAGACACACAAATTTTATGGGCAATAAAAATGGAATATGTATCTTAAAACCAAATTTAATTAAAGAATTAGTAATATATATTGAATCCCAATTAAAAAAAACAAGTGAGAAATCTTGAAATTCAATTAAAGTAAAAGAACCAAATAAAATGGAGCCACTTGTCTTGAAACCCATTGAACTAATTTTGCTCATAATTAAAATGAGATAATTAAAAAATAAATTATTAAAGAGAAAAATTAATTAAATTATTATTCTCTCAAGACAGTAAATAAAAAAAGATTCCAAAAACATATTCCATTACTTTACTTGCTCTTCCTCAAACACTATAAAATGAGGGTCAAGACTTTATTTCAAAAAATCAAGGCATCAAGCAAGTAAGACACAACAAGTTAGTCTTCAAGCCTAAAAAGAGAGCTCTAAAGCTTGAATATCAACAGTCAAATATTCGAAGGAATCAAACAACGCAAAGTACAGTTCGTCATTTTTTCAAGAACGTGAAGAACAACAACCAGATTCTATATCAAATTGCTCAAACTCTTAAATCAAGAATTCTTCAACAAATTCAATTTGATCAGTAATAAGCTATAGAAGCCATAGATCAAGCATTTTAAAGTCAAAGCTCGTCATTTCTTCAACACGAAGAAATTAAAGAACATCATACAGATTCAAGATCAAGCTTGAAACCCTTGGATCAGGTGTTCTTCAACAAAATTCAGCTAAATCCGCAACAAACTTTCAAAGTAGTTTATCAAGCATTTAAGAACAAGAATCAAATGACTACCTTTCTTGCAATTAGAAATTACAGAGGATTGTATTCGATCAAATTCAAATTAATAAAAATCATTTGTTTTAGCATTTTCTCATCTTGATAATTTAGACTTATGAATTTGTGTTTTACAAATTAAAGAAATTGTAATGTCAAGACAACGTGAAGGTGATATTGTAGCTAGTGATGCTTGGTATGGGATAGAGGATTATTGTGGATACATCATATTCATGTGATTAAGGTTAAATATGATCATATCAACAAATTTATATGTATATACACATAGTTTTTTCGGTGGAGCATATGATAATTTAAACTCTGGGAATCAATTAAGTTCATTAGTTTGTTGATAGTACCAACTACGACGCAATTTTGTTTGGACTATAAATTTTCTTAGATGATCCAAGAAATATTAAATATTATGAGCAACAGTACACGCCATACGTGTTTAAAGATAAATCCATTGCAAATGAGGTTTGCTATATAATATGTTATATTTTAAAATTTTACATTATTGAAATTTATAATATTATTATATATTAATTAATAGCGCACATGACTCTTATATATATTTTTTATTTTTTATCTTTAAGAATGAGATTTACCTTAAATACATTTTATTGAAAATTAATGTTGAGACTTTGAAGTTGCAATGGGCGTTACACACATAATATTTTACATTTTTATGTGAAATCTCATTCTAAAAGAAATCTTCCCTAAATATATTTATCTTAAATTACATGTGCTATTAATCATAATAACCTCGAATTCATGTTCGAAAACCTCATAAAAACTGAAAGCCAAAAAAAAAAATAAAAAATAAAAATAAGGAGAAGAATAACATTGCCAAATAACTAATTACCATATGGCAAAATATGCTTCATTTTATATAGACAATTCGAAAATGGAATAGAGTTTCATTATGTAACTCTAAATAAAATTTCGGCTTTACAATAGTGTTGGCTCATCTAAATATGCATTTATAGGATTCTTTAAAGTTAACAGCTTAACATTACTTTTAACGACCAACGATTGGGAAGAGAGCGATGGCTGGCCAAAACAACACCCCGCTATCATCGACGATTTTTCTTTTGTTATTTTTTAGTTTTGCGATGGTTACGTCTGTGGCACAGCAACTATCGGGCTGCTACACAATTTGCTTTGATCGATGTGGATCTCCGCGAGGTTCGTGTTTCACAAGTTGTGAAATCAACGCGAAGCATGGTTGTTTTTCTAGTAAGTGATTATGTATTCATTTATCTTTAATCTGTGTTATAAATTAAACTCTCCATTAATAAGAGTGTGATCACATGGGGATATTGACAAATTTTTTTAGGATTTGTTGTTAATGATGATAGTATGTTTGGTTGCGCCCGAATTTATGTTGAAATTATTAACAATATAATGTGTCATTTTCTAGTACCTTAGCATTTAGATACGACGATAACTAGCTCGTCGTTTAATATGTTAATCAAGGTGGGTTACAGATATTAGATTCTATTTCTATCCATTAATTATATACATTTGATGTCTATTTGTTGGGCCGAAGGGGAAATGTCACAGTTTTTAATTATTTTGCATCGCTTGAGTATTGTTTATTGGGGAAAATCTAAATTTTTATAACAAACATAATTAATGAGTTTTAACTATTTTAGTGAGTTTTAACAAACATAATTAATATTGTTTATTGGGGAAAATCTAAATTTTTATAACAAACATAAAATCTAATAATGTTTATTGTTTATTGGGGAAAGTCTAAATTTTAACTATTTTAACAAACATAATTAATATTATGAGTTTTAACTATTTTAACAATTTTAATGAGTTTTAACAAACATAATTAATATTGTTTATTGTTTATTGGGGAAAATCTAAATTTTTATAACAAACATAATTAATATTGTTTTAACAACCTCCGTCCAATTTATATTGTTTATTGGGGAAAATCTAAATTTTCATAACAAACATAATTAATGAGTTTTAACTATTTTAAATCGTTAGTTGCTTTCATATTTATTTATATCATAATTAATAAATGACATAACATTTGAAAATATTAAATAGTTCAAAGCACATTAAATAGGTGCAATTTAGAAAATTTGCAAATTTCACTTCTGCCATTTGTTTAGCTCGAGTCCTGATTTTTTTGTTTTATTTCATTTCATTTTGTTTTGTTTTTGTGTCCCCTAATTTTTGTCAATATATTTTTGTTTTCTTTTGGGAAATAAGGAATAGTGATATGCAAGAAATCGAGAAGCAAAATTTTACTTTGGAAGGCCAAGATTATGTCATGTTAGGTTCGTTCATAGTTTTCCCCCTAAAAATAGATTTATCTTTTATAATTAGGTCAGTAAGGCTCTACATTTTCATAATTTTCAGCGGATACATATCATATCATCCAACCACATAAAAGTAAAATTAAATTGACATCTTGCCAGAAAATTGGTATACTCATCATGAATTAGGTTGTTGGTGTACTCATCATGAATTAGGTTGGGATGGTTGCAATTTTTCCATTAAAAATGCTATAAAAACAGGCAAATTTTGTAATTAATTCATTGAACTACAAACTAACTTTGCTCAATTTGATGGCTTTTAGAAAAAAGTCATACTATACCCATGGTAAAGCCACTAAAGGGCCCACTATAGTGGCTTTCATTTTGAAGGAGTGTAACTAAGAATGAAGGTTACATTTGTATGCTCATTTGACTTAGTATTATACTACTAATTTTTTAATATTTTGATTTTTGAGGATTATCAATCCTTAGCAATTAAACTATAATTTTCTTATTCTATTTTCTCGAAAGTCTGCTTTATCTAAGTTTTTACTCAAAAACTAGATGTTCCCTTCTTGTTCAGTTTAAAGAAACACTTTTGATTGTATTTAAGAAATTAAAGTTTTAAACATGCCATCTATTTTCATTGTGAAAATGTGATTGAAGAATAATTAAATTCTAATTTTTGATTAATTTTTTGTATGAGCAATTAAGTTACACACGCAAGGCGCGTGTGTTTCCGTTAGTTATATTAAATTGCACAATAAGATGATGAAAGTATAGATGTTCATGAGATAAAAACAACCTTAACGCTCAAGGCGCGAGAAATCAAAGCAATTTAATATCCGTTTGGATAGAAAATAGAGACAATCACATGTCTTTCGGTGTATCCCGTAGGTGGCAAGATGTTCCATATTTAAATTTAAACCTGTCACGCTACAAATTGATATCTTAATTAATCCAATAAAGCGACGAGGTAGTATCAATATTCATGTGATTGACTTAGCGTTCAATTAGCAATAAATCAAAGCAATTTAACACTAATAATTTTTCAATATCACTGCAAAAAACAAAAATTCGACAAAAGAATTTGCAACAATTATTGATTTATGCAACAATGAAGAAATTAGGGTTTAATGTATTGCCACCCATAATAACCTAATACCTAGTCGAAATCGGAATGCCGGTCGGCACTCCCATCCACGGCCGCGACCACGAAGTGGCTGCGCCATCTGGCGGCACCACCGCTTTGACCGAGATATTTATAATCCCATTCGGCTCCCCCCTCTGGTCCCTCAACCGGTAACTCAAGAAGTGAAGGTAATCTGCCGGAAGGCACCCTCCGGCGAAGTCACTAGACGGAATAGTCGCCCCTCCGATAACCCTGTCGCCGCCGCAGCGGACCTCCAGGGTCAGGGACCTCACTGGCGTGTCAACGGAGAGCCTCTGGTTCCATACCGGGTAGGACCCGCCGTCCGGGTCGGGTTTCGTGGCGGCCGAGGATCGGCCGGAGTCAGGACGGATGGTGACAAAGGGGCACTTCTTGGCGGGAATGTGGTGGCGGCCGATCGTCAGGGCTTCGGCCGAGATCACGGTGACTTCTAGAGCCATTAGTTAATTGAGATTCGAAATTAATTGGTAGGTTTTATTCAATATGAAATAAATTAATATTATGTATGTGTGTAAATAGGTTTGGATTGATAAGGATTGGATTTGTTAATGATATGTATGTGTGCGTGTATATATAGAAGTCAGTTGGAGTGAAATACACTAATGGCCCCCATAGTTTGGACAAGATTCTATTTGGTTCGCATATGAGTCCCTAAAGTTTGAAAGACGTGTTGGTTATGGTCCCCAAATGTTATAAAAGGTGATGGACTTGGTTCCTTTTTAACTATTTCCTAATCTGAAAAATAGGTAATGGTCGTTGTAGTAGGAAATGATACCACGACAAAAAGACTAATTTAGTTTTAGCTTAGTAATGCTGGCGATTTTGAAATTTGCTTCTAAAAAAATCTAGGCTTAGTATAGTTGATTATAAAAGTATCATTTTAACATTTGATAAATAGTTTTGAAGATGCTTATGCGAACTAGTATATCATTTATAATTATTTTATTATTACAAAACATGTATAATAAATGTAATTAGTAATTTCAAAAATAGTGATATAATTACTAATTATTATTATTATAGAAAAGGCATAAATATGTTTTAAGGTTGCTTCTAAAAACACCTTGAAAAGTTTGCATTTTTCAAAAATAAATAAATAAATAAAAGCAGATATCAAACAGCACTATCAAACTGGTTTCTTACTATCAATAGCACATACAAGTCAATATATGTGATTTTTTGGGACCAACTCTGCTAGTTCTTAAAAATTTAGGGACCACTTCTATTGTATGTGAAAGTATAAGATCTAAATATAACTTTTGTTGCAAAGTTGGGGACTATTTCTGTAATTAATTCGGTAGTTTGAGAGGAAAACGGCGGGAAAGGAGAGAGAAAGTTGCTCGTACGTTTCCGGGAAAGGAGAGAGAAAGTCGTTCGTTACGTATATCAATTCATTACACGCGGGAAAATAACTAGACTGGGAAAAAGAAAAATCAAATGAGATCAGCGGAATAGAGATGTGCCATCGCATCAACGTGGGTTTGTCCGAGTGGAAGAGTTTCGAACTGTTTAAATTCAAGTATTGAGTTCGAGTCTTAATACATGCAACAACTTTATTGAAAGAAATCCTTGTTTCAGCATCCGACCGTATTTTAGACGATTAGCCTAAGATCGTAAAAAGACATGCGATACCTTAGGAAACAAAAAAAAAAAAAAAAAGTGTGCCAACCCTGCCATTAGATCTAAATTATTAATTTTAAAATTAGCGATTAAGAATTTTTTGCAAATTTTATATATTTAATTAGGGCTGATTTTAAAATCAAATATCATTGTTTATCGGTGGTGACTGCCCATTCCAACATACCGCGGAGCCACCCTTTTTGCCAACAAGAACACGTGAATGATTTAGTATATGGAATTGGACTCAAGTTGATGATTTGGCTGCGTTTTATTGGTTTTTTTTTTTTCTTTTTCGGGTTTTTGTTTTGAAAAACCAAGTTAATTTGGGGAGATAGTTTGACTTTTAATTTTGGAATATTGAACTTTTTTTGAACAGGCTATAATTTTGAAACTAGTCACATTTCAGAGCCCCTCTCTATCTCTCTCTTAACTTTTCACTCACTCTTTCAAAATATCCTCTCTAATATAGAAATA
>MKEJ01087487.1:0-14602 GCA_001753735.1 Embelia ribes
CCGACCTGGTTCCACTCGCCAATCTAATTGGCCCATTGTCCTCCCCAAACACCTCTTAAATTGTGACTGTCCTACCCTTTCCTCGCCCTCCGATGCACTCATGGCCACTTCGTCCAATATTACGGTATATCCTATATCTGCTCCTTTATCTTACCATCGTTTTTCTACACCTCATCATGTTTTTATTACTTCTGTCAATGATATTTCTGATCATGTTACTAATAAGGAGGTTATTCGACATCTACATTGGCGAAAGGCCATGCGCTCTAAATTAGCGGCCCTTAACGCTAACCGTACTTGATCTATCGTGCCTCTTCCTTTTTACAAAAAGGCAATTGGTTGTAAGTGGATCTACAAGACCAAATTACGAGCTGATGTCTCAATCGAACATCATAAGGCCATATTAGTAGCAAAGGGTTCTATACAAGTGGAAGGACTTGATTTTCATGACATTTTTGCGCCGTTTGTTAAACCGGTTACTATTCGTGTTTTATTATCTGTTTCTGCACCACGTCGTTGGGAGTTGCATCAGCTTGACATTGGCAATACTTTTTTGCATGGTGATTTATATGAGGAGGTTTATATGGCTTTACCTCTGGGTCTTGGTGGACAGGGGGAGTCTCGCGTGTGTTGCTTGCATAAGTCTTAATATGGGCTTAAGCATGCCTAAGCCAATGGTACTCCAAGCTTTCTTTCGTACAGTTTTCTGCTGGATACCGCCAGTTTCTATATGATAATTCTCTCTTTACTCGTACTTTTAGTTCGTATTTCATTGCTGTATTTGTATATATTGATGATATATTGGTTACAGGGAATGATTCTGCATGCATTCATTCTCTTAAGCTTTTTTTGGCTTTGCGGTTTAGTATTAAGGAATTGAGACTGCTTAAATATTTTTTAGGCTTAGAGATTGCACGTTCTCCCATAGGTATTTTTTTTTCTCGACATAAGTACGCTTTGGACATTTTGTCGGATGCAGGGTAGTTAGGTGCTCGCTTGGTCAATGTTTCGATGGAGCGAAATTTTGGACTACATCCCAATGAAGGAGTTGCTTTGTCTAATCCGAGTTCTAATTGTCGTTTAGTTGAGAGATTGTTATATTTGACAATTATGCACCCCAATCTTACTTTTTGTGTCAACCATCCCAACCAGTTTATGCCGAATCTGCATGATGTACATTTGCAGGCTGCTTATCAGGTTCTTTAGTATATCAAAGGTACCCCGGTTCATGGCTTAGTTTTTTCTTCTGACAGTGATCTTCAGCTTACATCTTATACTGATTCAAATTGGGCGAGTTGTCCCATGACACGGTGTTTTACCTCTGTTTTTTTCATTACTTTGGGCTCCAGTCCTATTTCTTGGCGGTCGAAAAAACAAGAAGTGATATTTCGTTCCTTAGCCGAGGCCGAGTATCATGCTATGGCTACTACGACTTGTGAGATTGTTTGGCTTGTTGCTTTACTTTGTGACCTTCATATTCCGATAGCTCATCCGGTCCGTCTCTTTTGTGACCAATCTGCAATACACATCGGTAATAATCTAGTATTTCATGAGCGGGCTAAGCATATTAAGATCGATTGTCATCTTCTTCGCAAAAAGCTTCTTCGTGGTGTTATTTTTCCTTGTTATACTTTGACAGTCTCAGCTTACCGATATTTTTAGAAGCTCTTGGTTGCGATCTTCATCTATCTTTTACTTGAAAGTTGGGTATTACGGATTTTCATGCTCTAACTTGACGGAAAGTGTTAAGATTATACTGGTTGTGTTATTTGTATTTTAGTTATTTCATATAAGCGCCTTGACTTACCAATGTAATTGATTATGCACAAATTAATATCATATTTTTATTCCCTTTTTTCTCTCTCTAAATTAACAGTTACTAAACTTGTGATTGATTGAATTAATTGACTCAATTGAATTTTCTTACGTGAAGTCAACCTCTAAAATTCTACATCTCTCTCTCCCTATATATATATATATAAACACTGTGTTCAATATTTTAATCAATAAATTTTATATTCATAAAAAATTCATTAGCCAAAATGCCTGGTCTCGGCTTTACAGCACTTGCCCTTTTCCTTTCCACTCTCACTTATGGCTATGCTGCTGAAACTAATTATTATGTAAATATCACGGCGAAAAATCCCCTTAGGATAGGAGTTCCCACCTATCCCTTCTCCGAAAAATTTGTGAACGTAAACCGAGCTGAAAATACGTATAGCGGCTTTTGTGTTCGTGTTTTCGAGGAGGCGATTAAGCTGTTGAAGCATGAGATTTATTACGATTTTGTGGAGTTTGATGGCTCTTATAATGATTTAGTCTTAAGTGTGGCTAACAAGGTAATTTTATATTCTACCTTTTCTCCTTTTTTTTTAAACAAAAAATATGCTCGCCAACTCTTTGTTTTTGTAGTATGTATAATTTTATTATTTTTTTAAAAGTTACCCTGTATTTGGTTTTGACAACTCTAAAATTGAGTTTTTTTTTTTTTTTTTGACCTAAAATAACAGAATTAAAAAACTATTTCTTTTGCTAAAAGCTGCTACGGAACAAATCTAATGTCAATCATAAAAAATTAGAGAACCTCCATTTAAGTACTTCAATTTGGGAAAATTATCTTGGCCGATTACCAATTTGCTACTTAATTAATTTTCTGAATTTCTATTTCAATATTTACAATGACTATGGTGCTAAGATAAAATTTATTGACTCATAACTAATAATGAAATATTGAAGAATTTTCAATTTTGTTCATAAACATATGTTACATCGCTTTCTATATGTACAAGCTATTCTTTAAAGAGTCAAAAAATTATTTGAACGCTTGAACTTATGAATTTCAAAGATTTTATATGTGTTATTCTATTGAAGACAACTAGAGTTTTTGTTTATATCTATTTAACAATATTTCTGCACATATTTCTGGAAAATTTATGTAAAATAGTTTCTATAGGAATTTTTGTACCAAAAGTTACTACCCGTTTTTAACCTTTTTCTCTCTCATTCTATATATTGTCCCTTTGGTTCCTTTCATTCCGCGATGCAGTTAGAACTTCCATTCATTCTATAAATTTTGTGTTGTAATCGAAACTGTACTTATATTTTTTATTAGACAAAAAAGGACTGTTGCGGAATAACATGCCAAATGTATAATAAATAATTTCCTTTCACATGAACACATAAATATATATGTGTATCGGAAGTAATTCAAGAGATATTATTTTTTATATAATTTCCTTCGTTGAGTCTCCTCTCTCACTCCCTGGCTCTCTCCAAAACCATTCCCCTACTTAGGCTACAGGAATACCATCAATTGAAACTTTATTAATTATTTTATTATTTATTAGAAGAAATTGTCCTTATCGTTTTGCTTTTCAATTGAAACTTTATTTATATTTTATTAGTTATTAGATAAAAAAATAACTTATCCAATGCATAATAAATAATTTTCTTCCATATCAAAATATATAATCGACTTAGACTAAGTCTTCTTTAAGAAGTTTGTAGGAAGTTTAGAGCTTTGAAGAGCAGGCAAGTCTGACCTTGAAAAAGTTGGAATTGAATGCACATGTTGGCCTAGTTTTGATCACATATAATTTTGATTAGCTGTCAATTTAATTTGGAATTTGAACATTCCATTCTCATGAAAAAAAAGGAGTGTTATTGCTAGGTTGTTTTCTAGCTAGGTTGTTTTTCCATTTCAAAAAGTCAAAATGCGTGTTGTACGACTAGTTTTGATACTATTAATGAAGTTGTATTGTACAAACTATTAACGGAATCAAGTTTGTTTTCATAATAAGTACCAATAATTGTCATTGAAGTGCAGCTTTCTTTTTAAGTTTTCTGAAAAGGTTACAGTTACTGTCACTTTTTATTGTTTAGAAATATCACAGAATAAAATTGACTTTTTTTTTTTTAAAGAAATTGCTATTTTTGAAATAATCTTAATATGGTAATAATTTCCAAACCAATCTTGTTTTGATAATATTTTGTAAAATTACATTATTTTTGTCATAAGCTCCTTAATAAATAGAAATTAGGGCACACTCTTAATAAACAAAACGAGCTGCTAAGGAATGACCGAACGATTACTTTCACAACCCAACAAGCAAAGCATCTTTTGTTGAGAATTTCAATCAACCTTGTCTACTCTCGACGGCCTAAATAAAAGCTCAAATTTTCCATTTGGATCGATCTCTAAGAACGCACTCCAAAAAGTACCCTCATCGGCTAATGTAACTCTTTCGGTTCTCTAGACAACTCCGAGTACGTTACTATCATCGAACCACATCGTAACATCAACATAAAATACCGACCATCATTTTTTATTGAATGAAACTACTCCAAAATACATCAAAAAGTAACTCTAACCAGCCTTATTATCATATTTTCTGGTCTTATGACTTATTTAAAGGAAAGAACTAATATATTGGCCAATGGCTTACATCTAATCCAAACGAGATAACAAAATGAGAAACTGAAAAGAAACGACGAAACATCCCCCGAGTGAGCGTCGACATGTCCTAACTCAATTTTCCTGACTCCCAGCTCCTAATTCTGCTTGGCGTTTTCATGCAAAATAGCAATAGAAAAACCAATCAAGAAGGCACAAGTTAAAAAGATATCCAATCTATTGAAATAACGACATTAGTAATAACGACAATAGGAATAAAACTGCATATGAAATCAAATGCATAAATCTATACTATCCCATCCAAGTCACATCTCAACATGTATAAAACTGTACATGTAATACATGAATCGTCAAATTCATAAATCATACAACCTAACGAGATACTTGTCTTCCCACTCAGAATACATGTCCTTCCCATCTTTGTTTCTCTCATGGTCTACCATCCCAAGTCGTGCCTAAGGGTGTACTAACCTTGAAGGCCTACCCGACTTGCCACAACCAACCTTAGATATCTAGCTTCCAAGGCCTCCTACATACCACGTCCTAATAAACTTTAGACCTATAACTTCCAAGGCCTACCACATACCGTACTCATCGTAAACTAACCTATTATATCAATGTTTAAGTTACCTTTTAAGTTCATTCTTATCATCACTCTAACATTTATCAACATGCATAACATGTCTATTCAAGGTCTGCAAGGCTTGCAACACATCTCACAATATCACAACAATAGAACTTGTCTCTAATGCCAAAAACCTAAACCCTAGTAAACTATTGGAAAATTGTGAAAGCCTTTTTCCAATCAAATTAGTATGATTGGAAAGTTCGTTCAATTATCTTTCCAATAGTTCAAATAAAGCTCAATTTAGAGTTTTCAATAGAGAGTTATAGTCTTTTTCGTAAAAGGGTGCAATTTTGTCCGTACAACTATAAAACAACCCAACTTCTTTTATATAATTTACACCAGAAAATACAACTTTCATACAATTATTTCAATGGATTAGGGTTCAATATCTACTACGCACCTCATTAGAATTATTGATTTTCTCCCAAGAATCCTTGGACACGAGTCCTAGCACCACCATATAAACACCTTGTGCTTAAACAACTTTTACACAAAAATTAACCTCAATAACTCATTATTAACGATTATCTAATTACCAATTAAATAATTTTACGAGTTTTAGTGATTTTTGGTTAAAGTGTTGATGAACACCCCGAAGAGTTTAGGACTGAAACTTACCTCAAAAAGATGAGGGAGGGATAAGGATTCCAAATCAGTGGTTAACTTGTCTCTTAGAATTCTCCTTCTCACAGATAGTGGAAATTTTGAGTTGAAATTTCTTTATCTCTTCTCTTTCCTTCTCTATTTGTTCTCTCTTTTAGCGAAAAAATAATTGAGCTAGAAAGAAATAAAGGAAAAAGTAATTAATTTTACCGTCTACTTTCAGTTTTATTAGAATTTAGTCCCACTAGTTTATTGTTCATCAAAATTAATACCCTTTTTATGCAATTCTTTTCCCGAAAAAAAAAATTTTGGCCTCAAAATTTAAGTCATACTCATAAACAGTACCGAGAATTTGTTCTGCATTTCCTATTTCCGTTCCCAAGTTTGCTACCCAACCTCGTGATGCTTCCAATGCATACGAACTAGAGGAGTCACCTTTCCTCATAACACCTTTTTTCGGCGATCCATGATACTTATTGGTTATACCTCGTACGTCACATTTTCATCCACGGTAAAAATAGAATAGTCAATCACGTGAGACGGATTTGACTTATACTTTCACAACATCGACATATTCTCTTCGAAAGATAATGGGCGCTTTCTCTTATCGGCGTAACTCTTCTAGAAACTCTAAGCCGTCATCAATCTCTATCGGATCACATTCACCATTTCTGATATCTGCTGAACAACATGCGGCCCTAACAATAACGATTGCCCAAATTCCATCCAACATATATGGGATCTACATGGCCGCCATATAATGCCTCGAATGGTACCATCCTAATACTCAAATAGTAGTTGTTATACGCAAACTTGACTAGGTACAAGTGATCCTCCTAGCTTCCCCCAAAATCAAGCACACATACAAGTAACATGTTCTCTAATATTTGAATGGTCATCTCGAATTGCCCATCCGTTTGAGGGTGATAGGTATTACTTTTCATCAACTTCATGTCTATTGCATTCGCATACCATTCCAGAACTGTAATATAAATACAATAGTATAAGGTGGACCATGTAACCGAAGGATCTCCTTTATATACAATCGCACCAACACCTCTGCTCCATCTTCCTTCTTAATAGGTAAAAAATGAGCTGACTTCGTTAACCTATTAACAATCACCCAAATGGTGTCCTTCCTTTACCTCGACCTCGGTAATCCACTCACAACTTCTATTATGATATATTCCTACTTAGACTTTAGTACCTCAAGTGGTTGCATATTGCCACCCATATTCTTTCTGTTCCCCCTGACCCACTGACACGTCAATACCATGGCATGAATTAAGCGATGTCCCTCTTCAAACTCAACCACCAATACGTGTGAATCAAATCAGGATACACCTTGTTCCCAACTAAATGCACCACTAATCGCGGTTGGTGCAATTTTCTTAATACCTCTTTTCTCATTAATTTTGGCACATACAATCGACCTCGGTATCTCAACTCCCCGCGGTCCCCAGCTATCCAGACTCAGGATTCTTACCCTGTGCTCTAGCCATAAACTTCTTTGACTGCATATTACCCCATTGAAATTCAATAACTTTGTCTACCAACTCGGACTGTACGAGCATAGCATTCAATGCGACTCGTTCCCCACATCAATAAACTCACCATCAATGAACTCTAATCTAAACTCACTAAACGTCTTCATGGCATCCCACTCATCATATATAAGGCATGCCAATATACATCTAGCTTTGCGACTTAATACATCTGCCACCACGTTCGCCTTTCTAGGATGTTATTGGAGATCAAAGTTATATTGTTCCAGATACTCCATCCACCATATTTGCCTCATATTCAGATTCTACTACATGAATATGTACTTAAGGATCTTATGATCGGAAAAGACCTCGAAAGCCTCCACCATATAGATAATACCTTTAAATCTTCAATGCAACCATAATGACCCCCAGCTCTAAATCGTGAGTTGGATAATTCTATTTATGTACCTTCAATTATCATAAAGCATTCGCGACTACCCTCTTTGTTTGCACTAGTACACATTTCATACCTTCATTCGATGCATCATAATACACCATATATCCTACTGCCCTTTCCAGAATGATCAGTACGGGTGTAAGGCGGGTCATAGGGGATATTATCATAGAGAAATTATTCATGAACCTCCTGTAATAACTTGCTAGCACTAAGAAACTGCAAATCTTAAAGATATTCTTGGGTTATTCCCAATCGATACCGCCTCAATCTTTGACTGATCTACAACTACTACTTCGACTGTCACAACATGCCCTATGAACTTTACTTCTTGAAGCTGGAACTCACACTTCAACTTTGCATACCACTGATGCTGCCATAATATTGACAATGCGACCCTCAAGTGCTTTCGGTGTTCCTCCTCAGTCTTTGAGTACACTAGGATGCCAAATATGAACTTGTCTAAGTACACCTAAAATACTCTATTCATCAAATCCATAAAGAACGTAGGCGTATTCGTTAACCCAAAGGGTATAACCAGAAACTCGTAAAGCCTATATCGAGTGCCAAAAGTCGTCTTCTATATATCTTCTTCTCGGATTCTCACCTGATGGTATCTCGAGAAAAAATCAATCCTCGAAAAATATTTCGACTCCTTCAACTGATCGAATAGGTCATGTTTCATTGACAATGGGTATTTATTCTTAATCGTAACTCCATTCAACTTCCTATAATCAATACATATTCTCATTGTTCCATCCCTCTTCTGTACGAATAATACTGGTGCACTCAACTGCGATGTACTAACTCAGATGAAATCCTTATCCTGCAAATCATCAATCTATGCCCTCATCTTTTCTATCTCTGTATGAGCTAAAAGGTACGGTGTCACATAATAGGACTCGTACCAAAAACGAGGTTTATAGTAAATTCCACCTCACAACATGGTGGCAATCTACTAAGATGCTCCGGAAATGCATTAGGATAGTTGCGAACAACTGGGGGTAACTTAGGATGTACCTCTTCAGTCTTAGCGATGGAAAGAGTTGCTAGAATGGAGCTATGGGTGTCCTTCACTGATCCTGCAAATACACAAAGAATGTCTCGGTTACCAACATACCAAACGACCACCCTTTCCTCCAAAAATAGTATAACCAGATGACGGTTATACTCGATCATAACACAATTAGCTATCAACCAATCTATACCCAGAATAACATCGAATCCGGACATATCCAGAATAATCAGATCTCTCTCGAATTCGTGATTAGAATACTCTCTTACTTTAACCCCAATGACTGAACAAATCCCACATCAACAAATGAACGGGACGTTCCTTATATAAAGTGAGAAAAGTTAAATGTGTACAACTCTCAAATAACTTATCATTGGCCTTGTCCACCATCAGAGTTTCATGTTAGACCTACAGGGCATTCTCTGTCTATGTAGCATAAAGTTAAGTGTCGACATCGGTCATCATAAGTCATTGGGTTTTAAAGTGTAAAGCATATATATAAAAGTATTGCGACATGGATTGAGGTTTCCTAAATGCCTACTGGACTTCCTAGATGTATCTTACTCGAGACTTCCTACCAGACAGATCCATTAACTAACAACTTCCAATGTGGTCACAACCTTGAGTTTTGATACCACCTATAACGCCCCAGCTTTTATAAACAACCTCGAGTATGTTACTATCATCCAACCACATTGTAACATCAACATAAAACACCAACCATCATGTTTTATTGAATAAAATTGCTCCAAATTATGTCAAATAGTAACTCAAACTACCCTTATTATCATATTTTTTGGTCTTATAATTTATTTAAAGGTAAATAACTAACATCTTGGACAATTGCTTACATCTGACCCAAAGAAGATAACAAAATGAGAAACTGAAAAGAAATGACAAAACCATCCCCCCGAGTAAGCTTTGATATGTCCTAACTCATTTCCTCTGACTTCCAACTCCTGGTTCTACTTGACATTTCATACAAAATGATAATGGAAAAACCAACCAAGCAGGCATAAGTCAGAAATATGTGCAATCTATTGAAATAATGGCAATAGTAATAAAATTCTACAACCAACTTTGGACATTTAACTTTTAAGACCTCCCACATACCACGTCCTAACAAATTTTAGAACTCTAGCTTCCAAGACCTACTACATACCATATTCATCGTAACCTAACCCATTATGTCAATATTAAGTTACCTTTATAAGTTTATTCTTGTAGTTATTCTAACATCTTTCAACTTGTATAGTATGTCTATTAAAGGTTCACAAGGCCTGCAATACATTTCACAACATCACAACAATAGAATTTGTCTCAAACGCCAAAAACCTAAATTTTAGTGAATTACTGGAAAATTATAGAAGTCTTTTTCCTATCAAATTTGGTATAATTGGAAATCTCATTCAATTATCTTTCTAACGGTTCAAACGGAGCTAAATTCCTCATTTTCTAGATAGATTTATGGCCCTTTTTTGTAAAAGGGTGCAAATATGTTCGTACAACCTCAAACAACCCAACTTCCTCTACATAATTTATACCAGAAAACACAACTTTCATGAAATTATTTCAATGGATTAAGGATCAATTTCTAATACACACCTCATTAGAATTAGCGATTTTGTTTTGTGCCCTAGCACCACCTCCCGAACACCTCGTGCTCATACAACTCCTACACGAAAATTAACCATAATAAATCTTTATTAACGATTATCTAATCACCAATTCACCAATTTCCTGAGTTTGGTGATTTAGGATTAAAGTGGTGATGAATACTCCGAGAGTTGGGAATTGAGACTTACTTTAAAACGCTAAGGGTGAGATGGGGATTCCATATCCTTGGTTAGTTCGTTTCTCTGAATTCTCCTACTCTCGAATCATGGAGATTTTGAGTTGAAATTTCTTCCTTTTTTCTCTCCCTTTTTCTCTCCATTCTCTCTAAAAATGATTGAGCTCAAGTTAATATAGAGAGAAAGAAAGCGAAAAGTAATCAACTTTCCCATCCACTTTTATAATTTAGTCTTCATAGTTTACTGTCCATCAAAATCAATACTCTTTTTATTTATAGGGCCTTACAGCTAATTTACTGTTTATTAAAATTAATACAATTTTTATTTATAGGGCCTTACAACTAATTTACTGTTTATTAAAATTAATACCATTTTTATTTATAGGGCCTTACAACTAATTTAATTCCACGTAATTTCCAAAAACAGATTATTAAAAACGAGTTAATCATACATGTACTTGTATTTATTGCAAAACAACAAAAATAGATAAATATTACCAGCTAAATCTCACATGGACGACAAAAACTAATTAAAAAAAAAATGTGCAACCATCTTTTCTAACATTCACGTAAATTCCTATTTTTCACCGTCAGAGAAAATATAACTAGAATAAACAAGGTACGTCTTCCACCAAGAAATTAGAAAGAAAATAGTGTCATGGTGTTCATAATTTTGATTATACCCTCATTTGATAAAATCTCTAATGTAAATTATAACTTTATGGACATTTTTGTAGACTTTTGACGCTGCAGTGGGCGACATAACAATGACGTCGCAACGATGGACTCTCGTGGATTTCACCGAGTCATTCACTGAGTCGGGTCTGTCAATGGTGGTCCCAATGAAGCACGTGGAAGGGTGGATATTTCTCAAGCCGTTCACTGTCGAGCTGTGGGTAGCGACCGGGGGCATTTTGGTCTACACAATGTTTGTCGTTTGGTTCATCGAGCACCGATCGAACCCCGAGTTTAATGGTCCATGGAAAGATCAGCTTGGAAATTCTCTGTGGTTCACCTTCTCTTCGCTCTTTTTTGCTCATAGTAAGTACCGCTATACCTTCTTTGGAACAGTAAATTTTCGTATGTTAAAGAAACAAAAAAAGTATAAACGCAACGTTGTAAATTATTACTAGTTTTTCAAAAGTGTCATCCGTCATTTTCCATAGGTTTTACTTGCAATGTTCTAGTAAGTTTTTAGGGCATCGAGAATATCCCAAGGTTTATGATGTGCCTAGGGTAATTTTGATAAAGTTTTCACCTTTATATATATTTCTTAGTGTTTTATATTTGTCCAAATAATGTGCAACGTGCAAAACAAATAAATATCAAGATGTTAAGTGCAAATCTTTTCTCATTTTACATTTTCACTAGATAACTATCAAATACGTGCAATTAACAAATATATCGATAGAAAAATCTACCTATTTAATGTTCACTACGCTCATGCATTGACAAATTGGAAATCTGCATCCAATACTAAAAATGTGGTCAAGAGTTGCGTTTTGTAATATCTGAATTGTGTAAATTCAATTAAAACCCAAGCTGGAACTGACTTGTACAAGAGTTTATGTTAACTACAATGTCGATGTAATTTCGTTCACAAACTAGCTTCTGAGTTTAAATTTCTCGCAATGATCTTATTTTAACATTAACTTAAGAAAACTGATAGTACGCATCATAAGAGATAAGAGAAAATGGTTAATAGTTTTCATTCCTCATGTTGTGAAAATTAAGCCCCTTCAGGGTCTATTTAATAGTAATAGGTTTTATAGGAACTGCACGATGTTATTTGGTCGAGTACTAGCGACGTTTGTACATCAGTTAGTATATCGAAATTTAATCAAATCATTTAACTGTATTTTATATTCAGGGGAAAGAATAAACAGAAGCCACACTAGAGTCGTCGTGGTCGTGTGGCTCTTTGTGGTGTTGATCCTGACACAGAGCTACACCGCCAGTCTCACCTCGATGCTCACCGTCAAGCGCCTCAACCCCAACATAGATTCCTTAAGGATGGAGAATGCCAAAGTAGGATGCATCGAAAACGCATTCATGAAGAAGTATGTTGAAAACGAGCTCGGTTACAAATCGGAGAACATCAAGCCTTTGGATGACGATAAGGATTACTTGAAAGCATTCAAGAATGGGAGCATCTCAGCTGCGTTACTTGAGACCCCGTACGCCAAGCTTTTTGTCAACATGCATTGCAAGGAGTTCACTGTCACCGGTTCAAGCTACAGATTTGGAGGATTGAGCTTTGTGAGTAACAGATACATTTTCGATCAATCTTTAATTTATTTAGAAGCATTTCTCTCAATTTCTTTTCCAAGTTTTGATTAGTCGTCGTGCAAACTTTCTTTTCCAAGCATTTCTCTCAATTTATTTAGAAGCTACAGACTTACTTTGTTGTTTTTTTTTTTTTTTTAATGTTTGGCACGGAAGGTAAAGATCAATCTTATTCAAAACCAATGCTAAAAAATAGAGAAACTTCAATATGCCAATGCAACGTTAACGTGGTGTAATTAAAAAGCAAAATCACTTTTTTCTTGTTTTTTAAATTACCGGAAATCTTTGAAATGTCTACTAGGTATATAAAAAGTAAAATTTTCAGGTGCAATAGAAATTAGTTTTACCAAAAATTTATATAAACCAGTTTTGTATGTATCATTATTAACCACATCATCCTATTTTATAGCAAGAGGGAGACAATATGGTGAGAATTAGGAGTGACAACGGTAGGATATTATCAAAATTTTGTCAACCAAAATCATTAAAATTAGTAAAACCATAAACCAAAACCGTTCCAAACCCGTTTGAATTTTTAAATACCAAAACCGTACTGTTTGAAAGTTGGATACCCATATAAAAATCATTTGCCATTTATTCATAACAAAGCTCATTTATGGTTTTGTGGTACCCATTTTCGATCCATTTATTGTTAGTATTTTTATATTAACTTTTACAAAATTTAACAATTTATATTGACAATCAACTCAACAAAAAATCATAAACAATATATAATGCAAATGAAAGTTCATGTTAATCAAATTAGTCTTACAACTAAAAAAAAAGTCATATGAAACAAATTGCACAAAAAAAATCATACTAAAGCGTTATAGCGATCACTACATATTGTATTTTAAACATGTATATTTTTTTTTATATTTTTCTCATGACATTATATACATATAATTTAGAAATATACATAAATGTATATATCTATTCAGATTAAATGGATAGTCAATTGATATCAGACGTTGGATACCTTATTGGAATAATCGAGTATCAGGTATCGGATACCCGGGCGTAAAATACCAAACTCATGCCAAACCTTAATGGGTATCCACTTTGAAATTGATTTTGGACAGGTCGGTTACCCACAAAAACCCACCCCATTGTCATCCCTTGCCGGTTCTGTGCCTTAGCCATATTTTTAATATATTTTTGAGTTTATTCTTCTTTTGGCCAATTTTAAGGTTTTCCTGAGCTAGTTATGACACTTTCAAATATTTTTTGAACTCTTATTCGCTAACCTTTGGTCATTAAACTCGCATTTTGATTCTCGATATTTCTTGCCTCTTTAATCTTCATTTTTGAATTTTGAATCTTTGATTCTAATTGGCTCATTTGATCATTTGTCTTCAAATTATTTCACTTTGTAATCTTATTATCTATTTTCCTTCATAAACTCAATTTAAAATATTAGTCCACTATGGAGACTTGACTTTGTTTATTCTCTATCTTATTTATTTGTTATCATCAAAATCATTTAAATATATTTTTCATAAATCTTGGGGTAACCACTATTTATTTTCAGAAATTACGTTCCTTTCCATTCTAATCAAATGGGACAATAGTTGCACTTACGGATCTAAAAGAGAGACATAAGAATCTTTATACACACACACACACACATATATATATATATATACTGGTCAATATAAAAGTTGTGTCTTCTATTAATTTCGCTCCAAACGTGACTTATGTTCGCATAGTTTTTGGAGACATTTGCCATAAATTTGAGATTTCTAAATAAAGAATTATCTTTCACCAAAAGTAAACATCTTTACAAGATAAAATTTATTAAAAATAAATTACTTTATTTGTAAATATTATCACAACATAATTTCACTAAATCTAATCTTATTGGAAACATATAAAACATATACCAAAATGTACTTATGCATGGGAACAAAATGATGAATATTA
>MKEJ01087492.1:0-7500 GCA_001753735.1 Embelia ribes
ACAAAACACCCATGCTTTGGCGCCTGGTGCAACGGCTCCTGGTGCAACAGCAAGCACCAGTTTTGGGGGGATGGTGATTTAATAGCAGTGGGCGGCAAAGTAGCTTTGTTACCTATTCCATTAGGAACCGCTGGTCCATCACATTCATGCATTTACGATTCATGTGACGGTATTGATACTTCTGAAAGGCGTTGACGGGATGGATGCAACAAAGCCAGTCTCAGATTCTGATTCGACTGAGAAGAAAAACAGGAACGCCTTAACTCAAACTATAGGGCGAACTCGATACGAGACCGATAACTGATAAAAGGCCTTCTCTCAAGCTGCGAAGCCTTAGCTCCAAGAACTCCTAAGTCGTGGATATTGCACAGCAGATGTTGAAAAGAGCGGTTGTAGATCAATAGCAGCGGATTTAGTTCAATGCCATGCGAATGCCTACTTCATGCCCTTCTCATTTGATCTCTTTCCCAAGCGTGGAAGAGGACTGATTCTATCGAAATACGTATAAGAAATAGATTCTTTACTTAAATACTGTAGGCACTTAGCTGCATTATTGGGCTTGTCTTCATTGGCATCACGCTACGCCCATGGCTTGATGTTAACTGTCCTAACTTCTCTATTCTGGGTGCTTTGGTATGCGTCTTCATTCACCTACCTTCGGAGAACAAGCTAAACTCCAAATTGTCACTGAGACCAATCTTAGTATAGAATGGAACACGATTATTAAAGAGATGCGCGGAATCGATAAAAAATTCTCGCCTTATCTTCATTCTCTATTGATTGGTCTATCGCGATGTAGAGCAATAATGAAAGAAGAGTGGGAATGTGGGCTTCCATTGGGTTGTCATCTAGCTAGGGCTATTTGAACTAGTTGAAAAAGGCTTTATTCGCCCTTCTTTTGTCGTGGGCGTGGGAAAAAAAAGACCATTCGAGAAGGTCAAGTCACCTAGTACTACTTACTTTGCAGCGCTTACTTTAATAACGACAAGGGCAGGTAGACATTTCAAGCCCCCGCACTTGGAGGCTTCCCACCCTGCTAGGGAGAGAGAGCTTGCAAAAGATAATGGAAAGAAGATTGAAGAGGAGGACGATTAAGCTGCACCCAGACAAATATCTCAATATGGGGGTTCTTAGTGGCCTCGCATAAACATCGACGGGCAATGTTAAAGGTACTCCGTGAGATTGAGGTTCCAATCGATGCGTCTCCTGAGAAAGTAATTGCTTTGCTCTCTACCACTAATCGCAGTGCTATCACATTCACTGTGATGACCGAGGGGAAAAACCACACAAAGGCACTGTATGTTACTGTTGAATGTAAAAGGATCAGGATTCCGATGGTACGATAATGGATCCGCCATTAATGTGTGTCCTTTGAGGGTGGCAAAGCGTCTAGGGTTGAGCTCTCAAAATCTGACTCCATCTACTCAGATTGTGAGGGCATACGACAACACTAAGAGGGAAGTGGCGGGAGTTTTGACTGTCTAAGCAAAAGTTGGGCCAGTGGTTGCGAATGTTGAATTCCATGTGCTAGATATCCCTGCTTCTTTGAATCTGTTACTGGGTAGGCCATGGTTACATGGTCTTTGGGTGCTTTTCCTTCTTTGTTACACCAAATGATCAAGATGCCAAGAGATGGGGGAATTCTTACTATCCATGGAGATGCTGATAGGGAGACAGCTGTATTAGAGGTGAAGGATGACAATGCAGGATTGCATCTAACCGGGTTCCAGTTTTTTAATGCTATAGAAAAGGTGCCTCTGGATTTGGATCCGTATGCAAATCATTACGTGGTTCATATGATGAAAGAGATGGAACCTTTCATTGCCTTGACTTTCTTCTTTTCTTTTAGTAATAGTGATAATGAATCAATTAGGTTCAATTCCTCGATTGATGGAACCAACCATCGGATCTTTGAAGCTAGAATTGAGAATCACCCTCTTGTATTGAGTAAGGGGATTCGGTTTTCATCAACTGGTTCAACAAGTGCTTGACCTGGTCCCCTCCTTCCTAAGGTCTTTGCTTAGTGCTTTCGAATCGGTATAGCCTAGCCATCGACGATTAGATCAACGCCTTTAAAGATGTCCAAAGACCAGACTATGTATATTGAATCTCTATGGCCTTTTTCGCATGCTCTTTAGGCTTCTTTGGCACATGGCTCCGCTACGACTCATCAACCAAGGGACTGATGCTTGCCTGACGTTCTGATGGCCAGACTCCTTGCCATATCCTTCTTTTTTTAGAAAGTTACCGACGAAACCCGACCTTCGCTCGCTTAGTGATTGAGGAGACCGGGCAGCTTCCTTAGAAAAAAAGACCAATTCTTCGTTCTGAAGAACATCTTTGATCTTTGAGTTCTGAGGCCATTCCCATTCAGGGTCATAACAAGCTGTTGAAGACATCAAATCCAGTAAAGCATTCGCCATGTTCAAGCTAGGAAGAGGAGCGCTTACTCTTGTAATTGAAGCAGTTCCCGAATCCGCTCTTAGGACAACTAGGCTTCTTTGCGCAATTGAATCAATAGTTAACCCACGCACAAAATAGGCAGCTTGAGAAGAAGCTCTAAGCCTTGACGCTCTTAGAATTAAATTCTCCTATCCGGTGTGATTGAATCACTAACCGCTGTGAGAGTCAGCTTCTTCAATCCTTTGAAACTAAGGAAAGTCAAGTGATAGCCGAGACCCAAAGATCTCCTATTTTGATGCTTAAAGAGAGGCAAGGGTCCAAAAGGGAGTGGCATAGGCACAACCCGAACCAACTATCAGTATAGTAGCCGGACGGGGCATGGAACCCTTTAATTTAATAAGGCGAAGCGAGCTTTGATTACGCGAACCAAGGCCTGTGCAATAGGCCCAGTGATTGGTAATAGCCAAGGGAAGAAAGACCATATGAGACAGAACGATCTACAGTCCAAAGCCTGTGCTGTGTGTGCAGCATCCCTGTTCATAAAGTAATATTTCGAGGCAATGCAATTGTCCTTCGCACAACTTAACGCATCATTTTGATCGACTACCGCTAACCGCTTCTGACAGCTGCTTTTTCTTCCTTCTCTTCCCGGTAAACAGTGATTACCGCTCCTCACTCAAGCAGTGAAGTAGCCGAACCGCTGTAACCATCACCGCAGCTGCTGGAACTGGTTGTTTCGGTCGAGATCTAGATTAGATTCTTAGAGTAGTGATCGAGAGCCTTTTATATTATCATCTGGAACTGCGGCAGCTCCTTTCTCGTTTTTAGGTCCACAACCAAATTCGTTCAAATTTTACTATCTCCCTTACTACTTCCGCTTTGAACTCCTACCTCTATAGCGTCAAGTGCCGCTAGTGAAGAAAGCTCACTCTTGAGCCTTTCTTTCGTTGTTTTGAGCAGTTCGCGTGAAGGCTTTGGAAGAATCCCATTTCTTCCGATGGTTCACTTGGCATCTCCGCATCCGGATTTGCTCTTCGACCCCATGCTTCTCGCGCAACTTCTCCATCTTTCTTGCTTCCCGTCACCACTTAGCTTGAACTGGATCTCGATACCCTTCCTTCATCTATAGGGCATTCCGACTCTGACTGGAACTAGGAGTCCTTCACAAGGGACTCTTCTATCTGACTTAGCTGAGGTTACCGACTGTGCTCGGTAGGACTCTGTCGCCCCTTTATTGAGAGCGGGTTTACGAGCTTGCTCAGATACATTAATCGAAGACTAGGAATTAGTTCATAAGAATTAGCAGGGAGAGACCCCATTTACTTAGCGG
The DNA here is from genome assembly GCA_001753735.1 of Embelia ribes. Taxonomy (NCBI): domain Eukaryota; kingdom Viridiplantae; phylum Streptophyta; class Magnoliopsida; order Ericales; family Primulaceae; genus Embelia; species Embelia ribes. Next base: position 3,734 of record MKEJ01087492.1, read on the forward strand.
AATCTAATGTGCGATCAACTTCTAAAGTGAGATGTTAGGGTAGCGAGCGTAGTCTTTTTATTCCAGATTGAAGGTTCAAGCTGCATCAAGTAGAATCTCAGCCCGAAAGCCATCCTAGCGGAATAACTCTAAAAGAAGTCCGAGTTCAGCTCTTCGGGGCATCCCATTTGACAAAGCAGATTAGTAGCTTAGTGAGTCAGTTGGAGAAGTCGCCGGAATCCCTATCTTTTCTTTTCGATATCGAGAGTTTTGGTAGGGTGGGACCAAAAGCTCTAGTCGAAGGAGATTGCATCCAGCTATAGAAGGGAAGAAAGGGCTCATTCGATGGCTTGGACTAAGCGAGTGCAAAAAGAAATCTACATCGATGATGATAGGCTTGCTCTTCTATCTTCCAGTAAGGCTGCTGAGCCTTACCTAGGGCGATAGAGAATACCGCTCTGTGGGTTCAGAGTTCCTGTCTACCTAGATGGAAAGGTTAGCATCCTCATTTTACGAAGGGGAAGCTGCCAAAGATATTGGTTTTTCCTCTCCGCCTATGGCCAAAAGCTAGCAAGCCCTTTTTGCCTGAAGATCAGTCCCAATAGGTATGTGAGAATCTTTGCCCCACATGCATTCCCCCGCGGGAGAGGGCAGGGAGTCTTCCTTTCCCTCGTCTAAGGTGTTATACCTCTCCAGAGCGTCGCATAAGTTCGTCCATGCTTTATCCTTTTCCACCTCAATTGCCGGATCGACGCCCTTCTTAATATCTGGACTTGCATTCATCGAATCCGTGCTTTCCTACGTAGCGAATGCGAGGCTACGCCGATTGAGGATAGAGCTTGGACCGGGATGTGGAAGAAGGGCACAAGAGAAGAAGAAAGGAGGTCCTTCGCGCAACCAGGGATCACTCGTAGAAGCAGCATCTTTCTCTTTTGGAAAGGTTCGCACCTTTCGCTCGAACTAGAACGCCTTGCCTGGTATACCCGTTATCCCCGGCCTATGAAAGGAATACGCTGGATTTTGAATTGGTCTTTTCCATGAGATCTGATAAAGAATTGGAATCGTACCACGAAATAGCAAATCCTGTTCACAAAAAAGCAGGAAATGGTGTTCTTGTATTTGGCAGACGCGGTAACGAAAGAACCTGATCGGTGGGTGAGCCAAGCCAAATAGTTAGAAGAGAGGGTGCCGTATAAAGCATGAAGCGTATTACCCGTTGGTGAAGTGGGAGAAGCTCTTCCCCATTCGACCAGTGCAAGGGTAGACGCCCTAGGAGCGATCGGTCCCGCGACTAGTATTGAAAGAGCCGGCTAAGAAATGGGCTAAAAACCAGGGTAAGCATCCACATAGGGAGGTTCCGGTAACCCTTAAAGACAGTACCTTAGAGCTGAAAGGTGGGTCTAGAAGCTCTTCAATTCTCAAGTGAGTGGGGCGCCCTTCCCGAACTAGTAATCAGGAAGAGGAGAGGAGAAAGAGATCGTAGGCTGAACCCCCTACTGCTACCCTTTCACCGCTCCCCGTAAAGAAAGATTCTTTCATGGCATAAGGGGAAGTCCGCCTCCTTCCTTCTTCCTTTATATAGGCGCTTAATCAGATCATAAAGGACTGTTAGGCAGTAGACTATAGAGATGACATATCTTCAGAGGTTTCAGCAGCGGAAACTCCTCTCTTTCGTTCAGCTTCCCTTTCCTTTTTGTTCTGGTCAGCTCATAAACTAGCCCTATTTGCCCTTAGGTAAGGGAGCATCTTATGGCTCTCTATGTTCTTCTACAAAGATGAAGTGGACAGGGATTCACAAGGGCCGGTTAGAGCGGCACAAGAGTCATCGATTGGTCCTTTTTCTTCGTTCTATGTGGACGACGGGCAGCGACAGCCCGGTTCTTATTACTCGCCTCGACTAATTCATAGAAGGTCCTCTGAGCATCTTCACCTTCTGGTGCCTCAAGCGCAAGAGCTGCATCTTCTTCTCTTGTTCGCCAGCAACAACTCGCCACCTTCAGAGCCCACATTCCTACTCGCGGGGTAGGTTAGGGTAGGAGAGCGAGAAGACGAGCAAACAACGGCCGATGCCGGTTCCGCGCTGGGTAAAGAACCTACTCTTGACTAATATGCGTTCTTCGAGCCTATATCGATCCTAGGGATTGATTTTGAGAATAGTTAGAGTACCTCGCCACTGATCCACTTCTGAGCAAAGGTTCTATCCCGGAACCATTAAGTGAGGCTACAATAGTAGAATGATTGGTGAGGCTTTCAACAATAACAGCTGCTCGATGTCTTGCTCGGTGCCGACCCGATCAAACTGGGCCCTTGCAAAGATGGTCTTCTGGCGTACCACGAGCTTTCATCTGATGTAATTCTTCGTCTCAGAGAGATCCCTGATCGTATAAATATCGTATAAATGAATAAGGCAGTCTTCTCTTTGTTCGCAACTCATCTCTTTGGTCAATTGCTATCCCTTTCATTCCATTTTCTATGTCCGAGCTGGCGGCATGGCTAACAAATCATAGGAAATTACAACTCAAAACCGTAATAACAGCCCTAACCCTATGGCAATCCTTCTATCTCAAATGCTGTGTTAAGGATCCAGTCTTTTCGGGCTTTTTGTTTAGAATCGTCAAAGAACTTAACTTCCACGAGATACCAAAAAGGAGAAATTGCCATACTGTCTCGGAGACGGGAGAGGATCTATTTTGGACCTAAGATTATTGGAGTGGCAATGGGCCTTGTCCTGGAGATAGAGTCCTCTTTTTAAGGGCGGGTCCCCCTGAATGATATGGTTTTTCATACTTCATTGGCTGGGCTGGGAACTCATCTTGGTAAGCAGGGTCTAAGTAAAGCTGGTACTTCCTGGAAAGGAATACCCCATAAAAGGGAGAATAGATCCTCGGCCGTATGGTTCTCTCGAAGTCAGCTAACCCTTTTAACTTAACTTAATTTCCTAAAGAAGAAAGGTAGTTTACCAGCTCTGAAGTCCAAGGTATGAATAGGGATCTCTGGTAGTATTACAAAGAGTTCAGTCAAGTCTGGAGTTAGCGGCGAGGTCGTTTACGGGCTCTCTTTTGAGATGAGGCTCCTTGTTCTCTTGTTCGAGGTGCTACACTACAAGAGAGTCACTATCGGATGATTGTCAAGAACTATCAATGTTAACAGGCTCTCCCCCTTCTTCCTTCTACGCTACCTTGGCTGTTGGAGAGCTAGGTTGAAGTCTAGCTATAGCAGCAGACTCATCAAAAAGCTTCTTTCCATTGGGACTATTAGCTTAAGAAGTTGAATAGGTTGACGAAATCCGAGGATCCATTCCAAGAGCCAATGCTTCCTGCGGCATATCTGGAGTACCTGGCAGCAGAAATGAAAAGGCGGGCACGGATCCAATAGATAAGGGCCAGCCTTTTCATTTGATTGAGTAGTAATTCCTATTGTTACATCCCTTTCATTAGTTGGTAGGTCTAGTTATTTTATTCATGTAATTCGCAAGTCGGTAACTCTTGCCATAAATCTTTTACCAAACCGTCTGTTCTTATCTATGTGATTAGTTGGTCATTCCATGCTAGGACAGGGGGATACTTCTTAACTATATCCCAGTGTCTTGTACACCATCTGGTAAATCACATAAGAAATACCATTCCCCGATGAGCCCTTTTCCACAGCTGTTGATGCTACGATACCGATCACAGACTTAGTTATAAGTCGTAGTTCTGATTTGGTCTTTGGTAGTAGTCGACATCCCATCTTCTTTGTTCGGATTTTCCTTCCGCACTGGTGACGACCGAGAAAGCATGAAGAGACCA